>CAUYRH010007612.1:0-10715 GCA_963574655.1 Perodicticus potto
CCCAGTCCCTGCTGGGCACCAAGGCCACCCCAGAGGATAACTCATCCTTTGATTTTGTCTTTCAGGAAAGCGGGCTTGCCTTGGAGAACAGCTGGCCAGGACTGAGCTGTTTATTTTCTTCACTTCCCTTATGCAAAAATTGACCTTCAGGCCCCCAGACGATGAGAAGCTGAGTCCAAAGTGCAGAATGGGCGTCACCATCTCCCCAGTCAAACACCGCCTCTGCGCTGTTCCTCGGGGTGACATTGTTAGGAAAGGAAAGTAAGAGGAAATGTATTCTGAAGCCCCTGGTGACTGTGCAGACATGAGTGGACAGGATGAAAGTGACCTTGAGGAAAAATAAGAGAAATTGGACTCAGAGGAAACTACATCCAAATCTCAGCTCTGCTGTGTCCTCCAAATTATTTTTGTGAATAATGTATTTCTAAACAATGTACCTTTTCATTAAGGGGAAGAGGATATTGATTCCTTCCCTAAAGAAAATTCTCCTAAGAATAAATCTAGTTTATGTCTACTGTTGATCCCCTCTACTAATTTTTAAAATTTCAGTTATTTCACTTTTCAACTCCAGAATTCCATTTCTTATGTTTTATCATTTCTCTCTACTCATTTTCTCTACTCATGAGACACTGTCATTTTACCTTCCTTTACTTTCATCACGATGGTTTTCTTTAGTTCTTTGGACATAGTTATACTTAAGTTGCTTTATAGTCTGTGTTTGATATCAAGGCTCTATCCCAGGAAGTTTCAGTTTCCTGCTTTATGTACTCTGTTCGGGTCTCACTTTCCTGTTTCTTTGCTTGTTTTTTAGATACTTATGGATAGAGGTGAGCGTTCACCTCTGAGCTGTTCACTGGACCTGGTTTGTTTCTGTTCACCCAGGAGAACTAGCACATTCAGCTGAGTCAAAGGGAGAGCAGGATGCTGGAGGAGTGGAAATGAGACAGCTGGGTCTCCAATACAGCAGAAAACGAGGCAAAGTTTTTATTTAAAGTGAAGCACAAGAGTATATTGTATTTGAAGGAAAAAGGAGATAAGCATAGGCTTTTCCAAAAGAGTGGTAAAGGGTCCCCCTCGAGAGGAGACTGCACATACAGGCAGTAGGCCCATGTAGGTGCTCTCATTCCAGTTCCTCCTATATTCATCTCTAAGATCAATTCCCCTTGAGCCTTCACGCATGCTATCCTGGTTTCATAGTTGGGGATGACCTCAGTTGTCACATAATTCCAATTTTCTTTACTCTGTTTCAATAATCATTAACTCTTATATTACTAGTGATAATATGGCACCTGTTAGTGTCATGATGTTTATGGCAACTATGGCGTGCAATGTTCTGCAACAGGAATCCTTATCTTTGTTTTATGGAGGGATCATTCACAGGCTAGAGGTCTCAGGTCACAGGCTAGCAGTTACATTTTTCAGAAAAAGCACATATTTGGTTAACAAGGTCATATCCACCAAAAATTCTTATTTTGCTTCAGGGCCCTTTCTAACTTTCTTTCCCAGAAGGTCATAATTCTCTCCCACCTCCCTGCAGGCCGTTTACTGCCTGCCATCCCTAAACATCTAACATAGCAATTCTAGTTAATCATCTATTGCCTTCTTATTGCTTGTACTTTCATTTGTTTACTGATGGGGCCGGACTGACACTAAATCTCCTCCAGGGTAAAGTCTCTGATGTACACAAACTTGAATATCCACCCAGTCACAATAGGAGGACACCGTTTTCTCAGGGCTCTCTTGGACTATGTGTCTTCCCGTTCTCCATTAAACTGCCTCTGCAGAAATTATACTCAGTTATCTCCACTACCTTCCAGTTCATTACTCTATGGTTTTCATCCATGCCCTGGGGATAGGTTTTTCATAGCCTGAGCCAATTAATTGTGGGCTTCTTCTCGGGGAATAACGTTTGAGGCCAGTCTTTGAGATTTGTTCTGGACTCAGGAAGGCTCTTGTTAGCAGTCCCTTCCTTACTGCCCCTAATAAGCCTCTGGCTGCCCTGTGGTAGCTCCCTGTTCCCAGGACCTGCAGGTCTCCTGTCAATTGCTTCCCACCAATACCTCCATGGTTTGGGCGTCAGTCTCCAGCCTTTGTGAACATCTCTTTCAGTGCAGTCCCTAGTACTGAACCTCTCTGTTTCCTCACCTGCAAGATGAGGCCAACAAGAGCATCTCCTGCATGATTTTGTCACAATGACGTAATTTCTGTAAAGTGGCGGGTGTGTTGCCTGGCATGTAGTAGAGACCCAAGAAGTGGTTAGGTGCTGCTGTCCCAGGCACAGTTCCAATTTGGGAGAGAGAAAGATGGAAAAACAGGAACTCTCATGTCCGTCGCGCTTTTAGAAATGCATTGAAACCGTAAATGCAAGAGTCCCAACGGTGCCTGAGAAAGATGAGCTTTATAAAAAGAAACGAAATCGCGTCTAGCCTGTGCTTTTCCCAAGGTCTCCTGTGTTCTCCCCGGAATCCAGCGCCTGGCATCTTCAAGGTCGCAGCAGAGGGCGGGGTGCTTGAGGAGTGGCGCGATTGGGAGGCGGGGCGCTGAGCCGAGGGGCGGGGCTGACTTGAGGGGGCGGGGTTGAGCCTCGGAGCGCAGAGAGGAGTGGCCGGATTAGGAGGCGGGAAGATGAGGCGAGGGGCGGGGTTGAGAGGCGGGGCGCTGAGAGGAGGGGCGGGGTTAGGAGGCGGGGCGCTGAGTCTGAGCCGAGGGGCGGGGTTAGAAGAGGGGGGCGTTGAGAGGAGGCAAAGGGGCTGACTTGAGGGGCGGGGTTGAGACTCGGGGCCCTGAGAGAAGGGGCGGGGTTGGAAAGCGGGGTTTGGCGAGAAGTGGTGTTAGGAGGCGGGGCGCTGGGAAAAGGGACGTAATGGGAAGGCCAGGCACAGAAGGAGGGAGCAGGTTGAGGGTGTGAGGATGTGGTGGGAGGCGGGGCGCGGGTAGGCTGGGCGGGGCCGGGCGGGCGCTGCTGGGCGGGGCGTGTTGAGGCTGGGCAATTGCACTGCGCGGCTGAGGTCAGAAGTTTCAGCCCTGGAGAGACAACTGCGGAGACAGCTGCCTTTGGGACACATGAGAGCTAGCGGGCATCCCTGGCCTGCTCCTGGCGATGGGCTTCCTGGAGGCCGCCCTCTGGGCAGTGCTCCATCCCCAGACCCTCCTGCTGGGCGCTGTCGCCTTTCTGCTCTTTGCTGACTTCCTCAAAAGCCGGCGACCAAAGAACTACCCGCCAGGGCCTTGGCGCCTGCCCTTCCTTGGCAACTTCTTCCTCCTGGGCTTTGAGCAGTCGCACCTGACACTTCAGCGGGTAGGAGGGGGCGAAGGTGCCTCGTCACACACATCCTGACCCTAACTCTGATCTGCAGGACAAGGCGCATTCCGTAGACAGCAGAGTGGCGACGGGTGGGTGGAGGGGGCGGGCAGGCTCTGTGGCTCCTGCTTGCAACCAGGCAAACCTCATTTTCCTGTTTCTCCTCCTGCCCTTTCCAGGAGTGGGATGCTATTAAGAGTACTAGGCTTGTTACGTTCCTTAACTCATGTGACTTAACATGTAACTGCGCGTTAACTTGTTAAACATTGTTGAAATTATGTATCATTTATAGTGTTCTCCTCGAACTCTTATCCTTTAAAATGTTGTAGTTCCTTGGCCAGGAAACGAATGAATACAGTCCCTTCCGCCGCGGGCAAGGTGAATGAGTGTATTAATGAATGGATACAGTCCATTCATGGAATTGAGGCTTAGGAAATTCACAAGAAATTGACCTAGGCATTGGAAATGGGGGTTCCACATTTAGTCCTAAGTGTAAAATGAAGAAACTACAACATTTTAAAGGATAAGAGTTCAAGGGACTGTATTCATTCGTTTCCTGGCCAAGGAACCCATACACCTACATATACCCTGAGGCTAAAGGCTTAAAGGAGGAGATGGGGAAAGACCGGGAGAGGAATGGAGAGAGCTTCTCTCTCCCCACTTGAATTCTCTCCCTCTACCAGGAGCTTTAGTGTTTTCTGTATTCTTTTCTGTAATTCAATTCTGTCTTACCACTGAGGGGTTGGGAGGGGGGAATATAATGAAGAATAATAAAATACATGTATTTAAAAAAAAATGTTGTAGTTCTACGATGACGCCATGGCACTTACCCATGGCGACAGAGTAAGACCACTGGGTTCTCCCCCCCACCCTCCCCAAAATACTGTAGCGCTAGGAAGCCTCATTTCCCATAACCCAAAACAGTGATTTTGCTGCCTAAGTCCTCATCATTTCTCAGCTGGGTGGCTCTCCCTCCACACTGACACAACCCCTGCCTTCATCCTCCTCCCCCTGCGCTGCTCTCCACTAAAGTCATAATTTAGAAATGTTGTTCCTCTGCTGGAATTGTCTCTGTGTCTCCCACTCCTGGAAAGGGCAGGAGGAGAAACAGGAAATGAGGTTTGCCTGGTTACAGGCAGGAGCTCACATTCCTTACCCAGACACTTGGGACCCTTCTTGACCTGAACACTTTTAATCATCTCCCGTCAGCGCTCCCTAACTCTGGCCACTCCGAATTCTTTAATGTTCTCCCAGACACAACACTTTCTCAAGAACCTTCAGCTGGTGTTGGTGCCATTCGGCACAGGAGCTCTGCTGAGACGCAGCACTATGACAGGTGGTATATAAAGATTAAATGAAACAGTGAGCGTTGCATATTGACAGGGCTCATAGTCCGTGCACAACAGGTATGGGTTTCCCGTTCCCTGCACATAACTCGGGTAGTTTAAACATGTCCTTACATAGTGTACTTAAATACACGTGGACAGGTATTATTACTCTGGTAGTTACCCTAGAGGTAACACTAAGTAACAGGATTAGTCACAGAATTTTTATGCTAAGCTCCTAAACACACTTATGAAATGTGTGGTTTAATCTTCTAGCATTTGAAGATTTTCCTGTTATTCCTCTGGTAATGATTTCTACTTTAATTTCATTATGATCAAAGAAACAATTCTTTTAAATCTATCAAGGTTGAACTTAATGACAGCAGACACAGTCTATTTTGATAAATGTGTCATGCATGTTTAAAAAAATTCCACTGTTGTTTTGTGGAGTGTTTTATAAATATCAACTAGATCTTATTGTGTAATGGTATTGTTTTCTTATATCCTCGCTGACTTGTTATCTACTAATTCTACTTATGACTGAGAGAGGCATATTGAAGTCTCCAAGTACAATCGTGAGTTTATCTATTTCATTCAATTGTAGTAGTTCTTCCTTCAAGCACACAATATAACAGATGGCACATAACGGATTGCCATGGCTTCTTGGTACATTTACCCTTTAAATATGTAATATCCCTCTTAACCCTTGACCTTTACTGTAAGATAGCCACACCAAACTCTTTTTTGATTAGTATGTGTGCAGTATAACCTTCTTAATTTTAACCTACTTATATCATTATATTTGAAATGAATTTCTTAAAAACTGTATATACTTGGGCCATTTGTTTAATTCTGTCAATCTCTGTCTTTAAATGGTAAATGCAGATCATTTATATTTGACATAGTTATTGACACATTAAGGATTTCATTTCGGTCTACCATTTCGTTATTTGTTATCTTTTTCCTGTTTTTCATTGCCCTGGGCCCCACCCCACCCCTATCTTCCTGAGGCTTACTTAACATTTTACAAATAATTCCATTCTCATTTATCTGTATTGTTTTTGAACATAAGTCTTTCTATTGTTTCACAAGTGGTTGCTCTAAGGATCACAGTATGCTCGGGAGATTATTGCAGTCTACTAGTGTCGATATTTTACCACTTCATGTGAAATACAGATACCTGACAAACTTTAAGGTCACTTCCCATTTTATCAGCATATTGTCTTAAATTATCTCTACATACATTGAGAACCAAGTGGCAAACGCCTTTTTGAAAACTCAAATGAAGAATAGTCTACTATATTTACTCATTTAATTAACTTTTCTGTTGCTCTTTCTTCATCCTGATAGTCCAAGTTTTAAATTTCTCTCCTGGTCTAATGAATGTTCTTTAATCTTTCAGCACATGGGCAAAAATTCTCTTAGCTTTTATTCATGTAAGAATATCTTTATTTCACCTTCATCTGTGAAGTTTACTTTCACTAGCTACAGAATTTTAGGTTAAAAATTTCTTTCATTCAACACTTAAATGTTGTGCTACTTGTGTCTGGTCTCTGATAAGAAATTTTTTCTCCTGTGAATTTTCATCCCCCACAGTAATGAGTTTTTTCTCTGCCTGCTTCTAAACTTTTTGTTGTTGTTGTTTTTAGTTCACAGAGGCTTGATTATGGTCAGTCCTGGTGCTGCTTTCCTTGGGTTTACGGTGTTTGGATTCTTGGGATCAGTGGGTTTGTCTTTCCCCAAATTTAGAGGGTTTCAGCCATTTTTTTCTTCATACATTTTTTTTCAACCCCACATTCTTTTTCCTTTCCTTTAGTTTCTCCGACACAATGGCAAAAATGGTAGATCTCTTGCTGTGGTCTCTGAGGCCCAGTTTTTGTTGTTTCCAATCTATTTCCTTTGTGCGGTTTAGATCGAATACTTTATACTGCTCTGTCTTCAGTCTCATTACCACTGTGCTACTGAGCTTTTTATTATGCTATTGAATTTTTCAACTCTAAAAATTTCCATTTGGTTTTGTTTATATCTTCTGCATCTTTGCTAAGATTGCCTATTTTAATTTGTTTCTAGAGTGTTTATAGTTCTTTACTGGAATGTTTTTATAATGACTGCATTAAAATCTTTATTCTGTAATTCCTACATCTGTATCATCTCAATATTGGTGTCAACTCAGTTAAATTGAGACTCTCCTGATTCTTGCCAAGGTGAGTAATTTTAGACTATATCCTGGGCATTTTGTATACTATGTTATCATGTCATAAATATACTAAGGATACATTTAAGTCTTTCATTTTAGCATATAGCTTGTTTAGATTCTGAATGCTCACTTTCATGAGTTACAGCTCAAATGTGAATTTAGGCTATCAACCTCTGCAGTGCTATTCTGGTCTACCCCACTTTGTATTCCCCAGCCCGACAGGAGTCCACCTCACATGAGTCCACTCCACACCCTCATCAGTGCAGGCTGGGAGAAGGAAGATGAGGACAGTATACAGGGGTCCCTCTGGATAGGAGCCTTACCACAGAGGGGTGGGAGTCAGATCTGTCCACATCTGCTCACGGGAAGTCTCCTCCTGTTACTGTAGGAGAAAGGTGGACATCCTAATTCTGCCTCTGCAAGCCCCTTGGTGGTGGTGGTGGTGGGCAGTTCTCTGTAATGCAGTTCAGGAGTGGAAGTCGCAATTCCAACACAACATTCACAGAGGAGGGACAGCTGCTTGTTACTTTCCAAGTAAGGTGAAAAACAAAAGTCCCACCACGTACTCCACTGCTGCCACAGTCTTGAAGGCTGCAGGAGGTCACGCATTTTCTAAGGTGTTTACCCTCATCACAGGGGATGTAAAAAGGCTAAAAGTTTTCTGCCCTAGAGGACAAGGACAAGGCTGTCCTTTTCTTGTGTTTTGACTAGACAGAGTAGGTTTTTCTTGGACTCGTGGGGAGGGGCAGGGGAGGTGGTGAGCACACATCATTACTACTATGTACCATTGGCCACACTTGACAGGCTGGGAAATGTGACCAGCTAATACTTAGGGGACTCCATCAACACTCAGAAGAGAGGGGAAAGGTCTTCATCCTTTCACTTAAGGATGAGACCTACAGAGCAAAGAGCCCAAACTTTATTCCGACTACCTATGTGCTAAGATTTCTGTACCTCTTTGTCTGATACCTTGTAATTCTTTATGAGATTACTATAAAAATAAAATAAGTCAATGATTGTCAAGTTACTGCCAGAATGCTTAGAACAGAGTTGATGTTTATCTTTCAATTTTCCAATCTACCCTCTCTTTAAAAGTTTATGTCAACGAACTCAAGAAAAGCCAGTTGTTGGATACATGCTACGCCTCATTTACCTGATCTGGCTGCTGCATGGGCCACATTAGGACCATCTGCCCCTCCATTCTTTTGAATGACACTGTAGGAAAACTCTATAATCTGATCTTTATATTACCTCCATGAATAACACGCCAGTGCCAGAAAATCGGTTGAACTGAACATGAATTTGACTGCCCCCAGACTGTTTTCAGGAACCAGCATAGCCCCAAGAACTACCTATGAGCACATTATTCTTTGCATGAGGGTTCATGGGCCACAGAGGACAGGTAACCTCCTGAAACTGAGTGCATAACTGTATTTATGTGTGAAGGATTCTACTACTAAACAAGGTTATGAACCATTGTTCTAGAGATTTATTCCTTGTTTCTTTAAGTTTCTCTCTTTTTTCTTTTTTGTGTCATTGAATAGAAATGCTTTTTAACTATAAAGGCATACATATACATTGAGATAACATGTGCAGTTTAACAAGGGAGAAAGAGAGAACTTTATCTCTCTTGTGCCCACCTTGTCACCACCCAACACACTCTTGCAGAAACAGAACACGAATTCTCAGTAGTTCCTCGTTCGGTTTTTGTTTTAATGGAAATAAAATTATATTTGCAACTTTTCGTTAGGAGTTCCACATATTAATAAGAAAAACATTGAGCACTCTAACACAAAAATGTTGAGAAAACATCAACAGGTGACTTAAAAAATATAACATATGCAAATATTACACTGAAGGAAAGATGTTAAACACTAGAGATGTGTAGAGAGACTGCATTGTTAGTGCCTTGTAGGATTACACAGACACACACGCAGGCTCGCACACACAAATGCACAGTTGAATGCTATGAGAATCAGGGAAACCAATCCTCTCATCTACTGTGGGAGTGTGAATCTGTACACGCCTTTTTATTCTTTTCCTCTCTTTTTGTCTCCGTACATTGGTTCTTAAATTTAATCATTTAGATGATGTGGAATCTCTCTCAATTTAGTATCTCTTGGTAGTAATGGTCCAATCTCTTGTCTCACTAATCCTTCACTTCTAGTTGTGCTTTATTCTAAACATTTGTTTCATCATTTTTTTTTAAACCCTTAATGCTGATAGAATCAGATTACTGACCCACCCAGGAAGGATCCCTTTCCTGGAAAGCATGTCCCTCCCAGGAGATAGTGAACGGACCAATCCAGGCCCCCCTAACCTTGTCCCACCTACCTCCCCAGGTAAAAGTATGGACGGACCCATCCTGGCGGCCCTAACCCTTTAAATCCTGTCCACCATAGCCCACCTGTGGATTTCTCCCTAGTCAGGAATCTCACCCCACCTGCACTGCAGGTGGAATAAAAGTCACTTTAGTTGCACAAATTGGATCTCCATCTTCCTTTCGTCTCATATCTCAGAACGATTTTATCCTTGTCTCTGGAAACTTTCAAATGCTACATTTGGAATTTATTCCTAGAATTAAATTTCCTGTTCCCTATTCCTTTTGGTTCACTTATATAGCTACTATCCCAAACATTTTCTCTTTCTTTTTCTGTATTCACATCTGATTTTTAAGTTTATTTTTACCTTCTGAATCATCTTATTTTAATATCTTTGTTCCGTTACTCTTTTTTAAAATGACTTATTCAAAGATGTACATTGAAAAGAATACTCTGCCTTACAACGTCCTTTCTGATGACTTCTGGGCCATGTACTCCTCATAAAGAAATTGGCATAGTGGCTGGCACAGTGCACTTGAGAATTGCTGGATGTCATTCTGATCAATCCCTGGGCTAGAGGAGGTCATTTGACCTGTTCACCTTTACATAATTGATAATACTCTAAAAGTTTTTGATATAGTGTTGTTGATCTAGAAATATACACAGTCAGAAAGCTTAGATACAGAACTCTAAAGAAGTTTTTTCAGTAAAGAAAAATGGAGTTCTGAATCCCTCTCTAGTGCAAGATGAAATACTAGATTATACACATTGCCGCTTAGGGTCATTTAACTTAACCTGTGGTTTTTCAACTCCAAAAACAGTATCATTGAATTAAATCATAGCTGTGTACATTAATGCAATCATGGGGTACAATGTGCTGGTATTATTTACAATTTGAAATATTTTCATCAAACTGGTTAACATAGCCTTCATGGCATTTTCTTAGTTATTGTGTTAAGACATTTATATTCCACATTTAGTAAATTTCAGAAGTACCCTTGTAAGATGCACAGTAGGTGTGGTCCCACCAGTTACCCTGCACTCATCCTCCCCCATCCCTTCCCCTCCCTCTCTCCTTTCCCCATATTCTTGGGCTATAATTAGATTATAGCCTTCATATGAAAGCTATAAATTATTTTCATAAGTAGGGCTGAGTACATTAGGTACTTTTTCTTCCAGTCTTGAAATACTTTGCTAAGAAGAATATGTTCCAGCTCCATCCATGTAAACATGAAAGAGGTAAAATCTCCATCTTTCTTTAAGGCTGCATAATATTCCATGGTGTACATATACCACAATTTATTAATCCATTCGTGGGTCAATGGGCACTTGGGTTTCTGCTGGTGGGAATGCAAACTATTACATTTCTTTTGGAAAGATGTTTGGAGAACACTTAGAGATCTAAAAATAGACCTGCCATTCGATCGTATAATTCCTCTACTAGGTATATATCCAGAAGACCAAAAATCACATTATAACCAAGATATTTGTATCAGAATGTTTATTGCATCCCAAGTCATAATTGCTAGTCATGGAAGAAGCCCAAGTGCCCATCATTGAATATTTTACAT
>CAUYRH010007617.1:0-13080 GCA_963574655.1 Perodicticus potto
TCCACCAAATCACTGTGCATTGCCAAGTGCTCATCCACTCCGACAATTCACTCTGCGAAAGGTCCAGTACTCCCTCCCTCTCACCTGCTGACTGGAGAGTGATGAACTACGGAACCGTCGCCGCCGCCATCTTCCAGAACCGAATGTATTGTCCCATTTTTAGTCTTAATGCCTGCAGCTGATGGCCTAGAGCCTCTATTGTTTCAAACAAGAGCTGTAATTTCTGATCTATCTTTATATCAATTTGCTCTTGTGTTGAAAAAGTTTGGGAAACATTTTGTGTAATGTTATTCACATAACCCACGGTTTGTATGCCTTGTACAAGAGCTAATGAAGCTGCAGTAGCAGCAGCCAAGGCAGAAACCAAAGCTGTAATGCGTAAAATTATAAGACCAAGTGCTCTGGGCCGGTGCACAAGCAAGCCCTTTAACTGCTGTAGGGTGGCTAAACCAGAAACGGGACCATTCTTGGGTCAAATTTACAGGTAGATACACAAAAGGGGGTTGATATAAGAGGAAAACAATGTCATCCCCTTGTAAGGGGTCAATACAATTGGTGATATTACAGTTAGAACAATTCACATTGAAATAAGTCATATTAATACCGCTGTGATCGTGCGCTCATACACCTGGTAAAAAGACTGGTTACCCTTTAAAAACATTTTCCGCCCAGTAAGACAAGTAGTCCAGTTCCTGTTAGTTCTATTCAGTAGTTTATGCCCCATAACAGACCTACCGCGGAAGCACCCATTGTCCACATAACCATCCGTGTCATTCAGTGTAGTAGGGTCGTAACAGGTCTTTAGCCACTGAGTCCCATTGTCCACTGTAATGTTATCGACGTGGAGGCAGAGAGGGCGCCCAACAAGGTACCCAGTATTGTTGGAACCATAGGATGTGCCAGTAAGGTTGTTGACCACCATGAAGTCATTCCCCCAAGGGCGAAGATGCAGCAGAGGAGGTTCCAGGACAAGAGCCCAATGCAGCCAACCGTAGATCGGAAGGAACACCGTCAATGGCAGCAGGCACACTGTCATCCACATGACAAACCAGACGCTCCGGGAGCCACTGGGCACCGCCATCAGAACCCTGTGGACAAACGCAAACATGTCCTCATCCCCAGATCAATATGGAGTCAGGACCCTGCCATGAGCCAGTAGCTGGGTCCTTCCAGCGGACCAAAGAAAAGGAATTGGCAGTAGAAGGGTTCCAGAAGCCGTCAGCCACAGAACGGCCATAGGCATCCGAATTTAAAAAATTAAGGACAAAGAGAGCATGGTTCAATAATGTATGAGGAGAGGAGTCATAAGGATGTTGTATCATCCCCCCTTTTTTTATTTTTTCAATTTGTACTTTTAAAGTGTTGTGTGCACATACCACAATACCTTGCCCTTGGGGATCATAAGGGATACCAGTGGTATGCATGATAGAGAATTGAGCACAAAATTGCTGAAACATTTTACTAGTGTAACCAGAGCCATTATCAGTTTTCAATTGCTGGGGGTGTCCCATGGCAGCAAAACAGCAAAGACAATGATTGGTAACTTGAGAGGAAGATTTCCCTGTCAAAGCAGATGCAAAAAGAAAGCCAGAAAAAGTATCGATGGTAACATGAACATATTGTAACATGCCAAAGGACGGGATGTGCGTAATATCCATTTGCCACAGCATGTTAGGAATAAGGCCTCGAGGATTTACTCCCAAATGAGGTACAGGGAGAAATTTTGGACACGAGGGGCACTGTTTAACAATCTGTCTAGCCTCCTCGCGTCATAATTTAAACATCTTTCTAAGGCTCTGACTGTTTTGGTGATGAAGAGCATGTGAGGCGGTAGCTTCTTGGAAGGCAGTGGCCACAAATCGGGTGGCGACATCTACCGAGGCATTACCTGCAGTAAGGGATCCTGGCAAGGCAGTATGAGCTCGAATATGGCCAATAAAAAATGGACATTGATGGGTTTGAATGTGGTGTTGTAGATTGAGAAATAAAGTTTTTACCTCAGAAGTATGGGTATGAATGAGGGGAACAGTTTCCAAGCATAATAAAGCTTGAACTATGTAAACACTATCAGTGTACAAACTAAAGGGAATAGAATGACAACTGTGAAATTCTGCAACAACAGCTTGCAATTCCACAATCTGTGCAGAAGCGGCAGGGGTAGGTCGTAAGTCGGGTTAACTTTACCATCAATAGAATAAGCATATTGTTTATTAGAAGAACCATCAGTAAATACTAAGGCTGCAGCAGGAATTGGGGAAGTACGTGTAACTTTAGGGAATAAAAAGGTGTGATGATGGGCAAACTCAAGCAACTTATGAGATGGCAAATGAGTATAAATGTGCCCAGGAAAATTAGCTAAAGCTAAATTCCAAGCATCTGATGTTTGATATAGCCATTGTATCTGTTCCATAGTAAGGGGAATTCCTATTTCAGGGAGATCTTGTCCAAAATATTTACGGGCCTCTTGTCGACCCTGTATAATAAGTTTGGCCAAGAGGATATCATAAGCTGTTAAGGCTCGTAAAGGAGATATGGCCAAGTGCACCCAATAAAGCAATCCATCTTGCCATAAGACTCCTGTAGGGAAAGTATGTGAAGGTAAAATACATAAACTCCAAGGTTTATCATAATCTATATAAGTCAGTTGTTGGGCTGTAATAGCCTGTTCAATCCTTTCTAGTACCTTATTGGCCTCTGGGGTAAGTTTACGAAGAGAGGAAGGGTCAGGTGGTCCTTGAAGGATGTTAAACGACGGGAGTAACTCTCCTGAAAATAGGCTTAAGTTAGGGCATAGCCAGTTAAGGTCTCCTAATAACTTTTGAAAATCATTAAGGGTTTTTAAGTTGCTGCGTTGAATGACTAATTTGGGGGGAAGAATTTGGCGTGGATAGAGGGTGTAACCAAGATATGAAAGGGAAGCCTTTCGTTGAATTTTTTCAGGGGCTATTTGCAGGCCATTCGACTTCAATGCCTGTTCAAGTGAGGCGTAGGCTCGTAATAAATCACCTTCTTTCGGGGCAGCCAGTAAAATATCATCCATATAGTGTACCATATATAGATGAGGATATTGAATTCTAATCGGCTCAATGGCTTGTTGAACAAGTTTTTGACACAAAGTAGGGCTATTTGCCGTGCCTTGAGGGAGGACACGCCATTGATACCTTTTCATTGGTTCTTTAAAATTTGTTGAAGGGACACTGAATGCAAAACGTTGACAATCAAGAGGATATAAAGGAATAGTGAAAAAACAATCTTTCAAATCTATCACAATAAGAAACCATCCCCAAAGAATAGCTGAAGGCTTAGGGAATCCAGGCTGCAGAGCTCCCTTAACTACCATGGTCTTATTTACAGCCCTCAAGTCTTATAATAGTCACCATTTGCCAGATTTTTTCTTGATAACAACAGTGGGAGTATTCCACGGAGAGGAAGAAGGCTCTAAATGTCCAGCTGCCAGTTGCTCCTGCACTAAAGTGTGAGCGGCTTGAATCCTTTCCATGGAAAGAGGCCACTGATCAACCCACACAGGTGTATTGTCAAGCTAAGAGATAGGTTCTGCATGGGGTGCAGTATGACCAGCAGCCTGTACTAAAAAGACCCTAAACCTGCACGACCAGGGTTAGCTTTAACAAAAATGGAGTCTCATATGCCTTGATTATTTTTTCCCAAACCCTGTGTAGGTAACAATCCTTGATTAAGTAACTGATGAGTAACAGTGTCATTTGGGCTAACAAGGAAAGTGCCCATAGCTTTTAGTATATCCCTTCCCCACAGATTTACAGGTAAACTGGGCAATATATATGGTTGGAACCATCCAGTATGACCTTCTGCATCTTCCCATTTTAGGATATTGGAACTTTTCTCAGTCCCCTGAGCTCCACCAACACCTTGTAAATGTGTTAAACTGGGCTGTTTGGACCAGGAAGTGGGCCAATGATGAAGGGAGATGATAGAGGCATCAGCCCCTATATCCAATAGCCCAGAAAAAGATTTACCATTGATTTTTAATTCCATTTTTGGGCGATCTGCAGTAATTGGCTTAACCCAGTATGCATTGGAGGATCCAAAGCCTCCTTGTCTCTTATTGGGAGCCTTGACAAGAGAACTGGAGGCAACTAATGGCAACAATACTAATTGAGCAAGGTGAACATTGGCATTGATGACTTGCACAGATTGTGGGTGGAGGCCATTATCTTAATTTCTCCTGTATAGTCTGCATCTAGGATTCCAGGATGAACCTGAAATCCCTTCAAGGTGGTACTGCTACAGCCTAAAAGAAGACCAACGGTCCCTTGAGGCAAAGGTCTATATACTCCAGTGGGTAACAGTTGTACTCCCATCTCAGGGGTTAATATGAGGTGGGAGGGGGAACAGAGGTCCAATCCTGCCGTACCTGTGGTTTCACGGTAGGGGTCACAAATGGATTGTTTGTGGAGACTGGAAGTGGTGTTTGTGTTTTGCCCTGTTGAGGGGAAGGTTGCTGCAGCACCCCGTAACATTGAGTCGTCGGGGCCTGGGGCAGGCCCCTCCGTCCGTTTCCCTGCCCTGATCCCAGGGGTTTTCCCTCAATATCTATCTTAGAACGGCATTCATTTGCCCAACGAGTTCCCCTTTTGCACCTAGGGCAAAGCCCTGGGACTTTGGGTTTTTGTTGTCATGGGCCAGGTGGATCTTTTTAAGGGCAATTCTTGGCAAAGTGACCAACACTTTGGCATTTAAAACAGCGATTGTTTTCTTTTCTTCCTTTTCAAAGGAAGTCTTGTACAGTAATGCCTCTCATGGCAGCAGTCGTGACAATGCCTTGCATGGTTTCTGGGGTAATATCAGCACATAACCTTACATATTCAGATAGATCCACTTTATCCTTCCAAGGGCTGATGGCCGCCTTGCAAGCAGAATTGGCATTTTCAAAAGCTAATTGTTTCACTAAAATTAAACCTGCTTCAGTATTGTTAGTAACCCTAGAAGAGGCAGTTAGTAATTGATCAACAAAACTTTGAAAAAGCTCATTCGGTCCCTGGGTAATGTTACACATGGAGGCGGCCTGCCCTTTGACAGTAATAGGCAGGCGTTGCCATGCTGCCAAGGCTTGAGCATTCAACTGAGAATAAGTCCCTATATGGAAATCTAATTGTTGGCTATTATCGGCATATTGACCTTTACCAATTAACATTTCCCATGTCCCAAGGGCGCCAGCACGCCTATTAATTTGAGCCACATTGCAACAAAGTTCATGCCAATAAGATTTCCACAGGAGATAATCTCCTCCTGATAAACAAGCCCGAGCCATATTCTTCCAATCTGAGGGGGTCATGTCATCTAAAACCAAGGAATCCAACAATGCCTGAGTATAAGGAGCAGTAGGTCCATAGGCTGAGCAAGCCCATTTTATCTCTTTTAAGGTGTTAATGGGGATCACACGATGTGTGCGCACAGGCTGACCATGGGGGCCAATGTCCTCAAATACAGGGTAACATTCCTCATATCCTTCAAGGCTTTCTCCACATTGATGTGCAAGAAATAAGGATCTCTGCAAGGGAGACATGCCATCCTTTGGTGGGAAATTAACTGAGGCCACGGCCACCAGATTAGCAGTGGGAGCTGCGGTGGGTACCTCAACATTCTCAGGCTCTGGATCGAGGCCAGCTATGACTGAAGGGGCCACAGAAGGGCCACATTTAACCGGCTGTAAAGGGGCCGCGCAAGAGAGTCGGCCAAGATTCTGACGTAACAACCCAACATCCTCAGAGAGCGTTCTTACTGTCCTTAAAACTAGGTCAGGACTAGAGGATTTCACACATGGTGCGGATGGCTCTGCTGTACTTAAAAAGGCCATGGGGTCCTCCTCAGTATCATCTGTGCCCTCAAGATCCAAGGATTCCATGCCCTGTAGGACAAGGTCTTCAGTGTCTGAGTGAAATGGCCCTTCCACTTTTTGCAGCGGTGCCTGTGGCGCAATTTCATTTTTGTCCCGTATGCGCTCACTCTCATGGCGCAGGTGGAGACAATCCTGAACCAAGGCCCATAGACTAAAATATGTCTACCGGGACTTTATCTGGGCTGTGAGCAGTATAATAATCTTGTAATTTTGTTCCCACCTTCAACCAGGTATCCAAATTTACAGTTCCTTCCTCTGGGAACCAGGGGCACACATGCTCTACAAAATGTAAAAACTTAGCTATCTGATATTGGTTAACTTTAGCGCCTCGTTGACAAAGCATTTGCTTTAACAGATGAATAAAGAGGTTACGGCTACAGCCCACCCCCATGATTTCTTATTTTAGGGGAATCCCACTGCACTTATTGTTAACTTAGTTTCTTGTAGGTCGCCGGCTTCTTCCGCGGTGGTCCCTAGCGCTCTGTCCCCGTGCCTCAGGTCCCTTCGTGGTCACCAGTTTGACGGACCCGCTGTCCACTAGGCAGATTCTGAGGAGAGGGCACTGGGATGAAAAAGGATACACACACACACACACACAGGATAATGGACTCAGTCAGGCTGAGACTGAGACAACACTTTATTTTTCTTCCAAGCTTTTATACTCTCACAGGGAAAAAGGTCATTTAAGGTTCTCTTTTTTGGCATTCTCTTACACCTTGGGAAGTGCTGTGCTGTTTACTTTGAAACTGCCATGCTGTTTATCTCTAGTTCTGACCATCTGGACTTCTTACTCCCTATTCTGGTTCTTGCCAGTTTCTACTTAGAAAAGGTCAAACCTCAGCCATTACAGGGGCAAAAGTGGTGGTGAGGGGGAGTCCCTGTGGCTTCCCACAGTGTTCTGCATTTAGTAGGTTTCACCTGTCCCTTCTAAGATGCACCATAAGTATGATCCCACCATTTACCCTCTCTCCACACACCCTCCCCCTCCCCTTCCCTCCCTTACCCCTTTCCCCATCTTCTTGTGCTATAATTGGGTTATAGCCTTCATATGAAAGCTATAAATTAGCTTCATAGTAGGGCTATATACATTGGATACTTTTTCTTCCATTCTTGAGATACTTTGCTAAGAAGAATATGTTCCAGCTCCATCCATGTAAACGTGAAAGAGGTAAAGTCATCATCTTTCTTTAAGGCTGCATAATATTACATGGTATACATGTACAACAATTTATCAGATAAACTTTTTAGAGGGCAAGAATCTATTTTATGCTATCTACAAGAACTACTTTAAATATAAAAGGCATAGATAAAGTATGCCTTCGAAAGTAAAAGGATACAGAAAGTTATTTGATGCAAACTCAACAAAGATAAAATGACTATTCATGGCTGGGTGTGGCTCATATGTGTAATTCCAGCACTTGGGAGGCTGAGGCAGGTGGATGGCCTGTGCTCATGAATTTGAGACTAGCCTGAGCCAGAGCGATACCCTTGTCTCTGAAAAAATAGACAGGCGTGGTGGGCGCCTGTAGTCCCAGTTACTCAGGAGGCTGAAGCAAGAGAATGGCTTAAGCCCAAGAGTTTGAGGAGGTTGTGAGCTGTGAGGTCACGGCACTCTATCAAGGGTGACATAATAAGACTCTCTCTCTCAAAAAAAAGGTGGCCATCCATGTCAGGCAATGCAGAATTCAGAGCAGGAAATGTTCCTGGGTAAAGAGGCTCATTACATGAGGATAAGGGAGCAAAACGCGGAGCCGACACACCAGGCCTGAAGGTTACGTTCCAAAAATACACAAAACAAAAACTAAAGGAACAGAAGTAGAAACAGGAATAGTCACAATTACAAATGGGGATGTCAACACTCATCTCTTATACGAGACCAAACAAGAGAAACTCAGTAAGCACACAGATGATTCCATCAGCACCATCAGCCCACTTGACCTTACTGACATTTGTAGGATACACCACTCACAACAGCAGGATGTATAGTATTTTCAAGGGTATATTAAATGCTGGGTAATAAATCTCAACAAATAAAATAATTGAAATTGTCCAAAGTATGTTCTCTGGCCAAAAAGAAACTGAACTACAGCTATATGACAAAAAGATACCAGGAAAAAATTTAATTATCTGGATTTTTTTTTAAAAAGAACATATTTCCAAATAACCCATAGGTACAAGAAGAAATTATAAGGAAGTTGGAAAAAATGTTTAGAACTGAATGAAAATACAAGCACAATATATCAGAATGTACGGGACACAGGTAATGTGGTCTAAAGCGAAAAAATTATGACAATTATACTGGAATACAAGAAAGGCCTCCAATCATAACATACAGCATGCTAAGCTCCCATCTTAGCACAGAAACAAGAAAAGTAAAAGCTAAGTAAGAGAACAAGAAACAATAAAGATGCCCTGTGTGCAGACGGAGCTGTAGCCAGCAGGGTGTGTGCGTCGGAGCAAACGTGACCAGGGCCCCAATGTCGTGACCTGTGCTCACCACGACCACGTCGCTGGCCGTGAGCACTCAGCCCTTCTTAAATTACACAAACACCCTCAAACATATCATCTCCAGAGCAGGTGTCCTGGACTCTTTCAATCCCTGTAATGAATAGGGCTGTTTTAGGATCTGAACAGAAAATTCACACTGCCATCTGCACCACACCTGGCTCACCTGCCTGGAAACCGAGGCGGCTAGAAAAATAAAAAGATGCAGTGTCTGTCGGGAATGATATTCCCAGCTCACAGAAGCCCATGGTCAAGATAAGCCTTCCAAGAACTCCTCCGGGACACATACACTCATTTAGAGCCACCACCACAGGGCAGGGGAGTAGCTTCCTCTGGCATCCTCATGTGGGACCACGCCCAGTTGTTTAGAGATGGACAGGGGACCTGAGTGCAGCAGAACTGTCTGGACAGCAGCGGGAGCTTCGTGTGCTCTGTGGGAGCGCATCCCTCAGGTGTGATGGGCTGTTTGTAAATTGTAAGAGACCCAGGAAAGAGATGACCTGGACACAGACGTGGACGCTGACCATCCCTCAGTGGTGTGAATGGAGAGGAAGAACGCGCCGTCCTCTGCAGGACACACACACCTCCCTTCTGAGGTCCCCAGAACCTCGTCGTATGCTGACCAGGTTGAAGGCTGACCAGCTCTGAAGTGTTGCCCAGACAGACCTGGCCTTGGCCCTGGGAACTGAGGTCACGTTCTGCCACGGGACTGCTCATGGCTTGGCTCTGCTGAGAATATTCTCGAATCTGCAATTCCAGTCTTGGTTTTGAGTGAGAACTATTTGTTTTGTGCTTGGTTCTCCCACACTATGAGCCAATGATGAGGTCAAGCATATATACTACTCAGCTTGCTCACACGGCTTCACAGCCAGTTCACTTGCGTCTCAACAAGTGTCAGTGAGATCGCGTATCGCCAAGCTGCCGGACACAGTACACGGCCTGCTGGCCCAGGGCAGCAGTGGGTGTTCTCTGGACAACTGGAGGGACTGAGGCACCATGTGATGATAACGGCTTCTTCTGAAGAAATGTGATGGAAATTAGTGAGTTGAAGTTGCCCCCAAATACTTGAGCTCCCTGGCGTTAGAAGTGGTGTCAATAGGCAATCAGTGATTCTTGATTAAGTTTTAAAGAGAAGACACCACCCCATCACTGGGCAGACAGCTGATAAAGACAGAAGTGGTAAATATGACCTAGTCTTTCTGTTTGGTTTCATTGAAATGGAGTCTCACTATGTTGCCCAGGCTGGTTTTGAACCCCAGTCAATTCCCCAGCCCAGCCTCCTGAGTGGCTGGGATTACAGGTATGGGCCGCTGCCCCTGGACTGACCTATCCTTTTGTTTTCTGAGGTGGGGCTGGCTCTGTTAACAGGCTGGAGTGCAGTGGCGTGAGCATCGCTCACTACAGTCTTGAAGTCCTGCCTCAGCCCCCGAGTAGTGGGACTACAGGCACTCACCACAACACCTGGCTAGTTTTTCCATTTTTAGTAGAGACAAGGGTCTCACTCTTCCTCAGGCTGGAACTCCTGAGCTTAAGCAATCCTCCCACCTCAGCCTCCCAGAGTGCGGAGATCACAGGTGTGAGCCACTGTGACTGGCCTTGACCTAGTCTTGAAAATGAAAACCATAAGCAAAGAAATCTAGTCAATTACCCCATTCAGCCAGGAGCAAGCCAACCGCCGGAGGCCTCCAGGCTGTGCAAAGCAGCTCCCTGGGCACTGTGTTCACAGGATTGGCACTTCACCAGCACTCAGCAGAGTCACAACCTGTCGTCCCAACCCCACCCCATGGCTGCCATGTGAACACGCACCCGCTTAGTCTGTGATAAAAGAAGCACCGAGACCCTATTGCTCTGAAAAGCAGGCCCCACCCTCCTCCAAAAGTGCAGGCTGTGAGGACGGACGCAGGCAGCATCTTCCTTCCTGATGCTCCCTGCCACATTCCCCAACTGCTAACTTCCCAGCTACGTACGTATGCACCCTAAAAATAGGAGAGAATTCAAGCCGAAGAGACCTGAGCAGAGAGGCAGCCCAAACTGGAAATAACAAAGCCTATGCAGTATTCAAAAAATAAACACTCACATTCCCAAACCCACACGGTTTGCGGTCTTCAGTCCCAGCTTTCCTTTTGACTGTGTGAATCTCTCTGGGCTCATCCGAGACTCAGTCCAGCTTCTGCAAATCAGCTCCAAAGCTTCTATGACTCAGCAAAGAGCTCAGCTTTTATTTTTCAGATGGAATTTACCACACTGTGACTACATCCAGGGGGAGGGACCATTTCCGAGCGTCTCCCAGCAGAGGCCTTGAGCCAGACTCACGGAAACCTCCCTGCACTGCTGACGCCAACACACGGGCCGGCTCAGCACCCGGGCACATGAGCCCTGGGGGGCGGCCACTCTGCACGCAGCCAGAGGGACAGCAGATGGGGCCCTGGCAGCTTTACTGTGTTCAGATGAGGAAGATCCTGGCTCCGGGTTGATTGGGCCACAGTCTCACGTGAAAAGCAGTCAGGAGCAGAGGCATCTGCTGGACTCCCTGCCATGGCGCCCTCTGCCTCCCGGCTGCTCCAGGGGGCAACGCCCTGCCTGCTTTACTCCTGGTCAGAGGGCCCCTCAGGATCTTATGTAGCTATAAGGTCACTAATGTGAACGAAATTCCACTATGAATGGTATTTTTTATTTTAAATAGTGAGATGATAAAAGGGATTAGTGTCCATTAAGCTGTGAAGAATGAAATCCTAGGAAGGGAGCCTGGGGGTGGCTCACACTCATGCCTGTAATCTCAGCACTCCAAGAGGCTGAGGCAGTGCGGGGTTGGGGGTGGGGATCCCTTGAACTCAGAGTTCGAGACTAGTCTGAGTAAGAGAAAGACTCGGTCTCTACCAAAACTAGAAAAATTAGTGCACCTATAGTTCTAGCTACTTGGGAGGCTAAGGCAGGAGGATCACTTGAGCCCAAGAGTTGGAGGTTGCAGTGAGTTACAATGATGCTGCTGCACTCCAGCCCAGGTGGCAGAGTAAGGCCCTGTCTCAGAAAAAAAAAAAGAAAAGAAAAGAAAAGAAAGAAAAAAACAGTAGAATGAACCAGACAAAGGGCCCAGCAACAGTTCCTGTGTGACAGGAAGCTGGAGCTCGCCCCACTGTAAACTCCACAATAAGCCTCTGGGGAAGCGGCTAACCCAGTGCCCTCACAGCAGGCAGGGCCTCACAGAGTTTAAAGCAGAAAGGCGATTACAATCTGTCCCTGATTTGACCAAGGAAGCATTCGAGGCTGGCTGCCCACCCACAGCTCTGTGCCTACACTGTGTCCCCCACAGTATGAGTGCTGAGGACCCCCGCCCTGTTCCCAGCCTGTTCTGCCTCGGTTCCCCTGCCATGCTCCTGGCTCCCCCCACCCACCTCTTCCAGCCAGGCCTAAAGGTCATTCCACCCCAAAACCGAGACCCGCAGGCATCACCCTGATAGGAGCCCCCAGAATAAACACAAATAATAGCAAAATGTGAAGTATAAGAATAACGTGGGAATCTTTTTTTTTTTTTTGAGACAGAGTCTTATTTTGTCCCCCTCGGTAGAGTGCCGTTGTCACAGCTCACAGCAACCTCCAACTCTTGGGCTTAAGCAATTCTCTTGCCTCAGCCCCCCAAGTAGCTGGGACTACAGGCGCCCGCTATAGCGCCTGGCTATTTTTTTGTTGCAGTTGTCATTGTTGTTTAACTGGCCTGGGCTGGGTTTGAACCCACCAGCCTCGTGTACGTGGCTGACACTGTAACCGCCGTGCTACGTGTGCCAAGCCAGTGTGGGAATCTTAACCTAGGGTCACATCACAGTTGGTCTAGACCTGGCTAGACGCAATGAATTAGAACAGCTAAGTTGTTCCCACTAAAACCACGCTGATCCACTGCTGCCCGAGGACACTGATAGTCAACAAGTGACTCGACTTCCGTACCCGTCTCTACAACCCACTGAGTAATCATCAGTAGGCACTGCTGACTCTGTCTCACAGCAAGGAGACAGAGGTGCCAAGAGGCCGTGTCATTTGCCCACAGTTCAGCAGGAGCAGGAGCTGGGATTCAAATCCTAGCGCTAAAACATGTAGGGTCTGCTCAGGGCCTGGCCCCTGTCTTGGAGGCACTACTGTTGGTGACAGATGGAGGCAGCAGTCGGGGGCCCTTGGGACACATGCAGTGGCCCTGCCAGCCCAGCCACATCACCCCTCGGAACTGATCCCAAGGAGGTCACGTGATGACGGTGTGTGTACCCAGATCTGGGCTGTTTGACAAATGTGTTGATAGCACTTACCCCGTGCGGTGCACTGTTCTAAGAACTTTAAATATATCTCATGCAAGGATGATTATGATAATATTGGCCTTAACGTAACACTGAAAAATGGGAAGCATCCTAAATTTCCAGCCACAGAGAAGTAATTTACATAAAGGATGGAGGCACGTGTTCCAGCATGTGACGGCACAGTTCTAAAATTTCTTAAGTCCATACTTAACAATAAGTTGTCTGTATCTTTTCATGTTATTAAGATTTTATAGGCTCGGCGCCTGTGGCTCAACGGGCTAAGGCGCCAGCCACGTACACCTGAGCTGGCGGGTTCGAATCCAGCCCGGGGCCCGCCAAACAACAATTACGGCTGCAACCAAAAAATGGCCGGGCGTTGTGGCGGGCGCCTGTAGTCCCAGCTACTTGGGAGGCGGA
>CAUYRH010007623.1:0-35530 GCA_963574655.1 Perodicticus potto
GGCGCCTGTAGTCCCAGCTACTTGGGAGGTGGAGGCAGGAGACTCGCTTGAGCCCAGGAATTGGAGGTTGCTGTGAGCTGTGATGCCACAGCACTCCATCCAGGGTGACAGCTTGAGGCTCTGTCTCAAAAAAAAAAAAAAATATATATATATATATATAAAGTAATTAAACTCTGAGATAAAAATGAGATATCATTTAATTAGCAACAAAGATCTAAAAACAGGCCAGGCCTAGTGGCTCATACCTGTAATCTCAGCACTTCGAGAAGCTGAGACAGGAGAGTCCCTTGAGCTCAAGGAGTTTGAGAACAGCATGGGCAACACAGCAATATGCCATTTCTAAAAAAAGTTTAAAAGTAGCCAGGCGTGGTAGCCTATACCTGTAGTCCTTCCTAGCTACTCAGGAGGCTGAGCCAGGAAGATCGTTTGAACCTGAGAGTTGGAGGTTGCAGTGAGCTGTGATCATACCACTGCACTTCAGCCTGGGTGTAGTGTATAAGAACTGTGTCAAGTACACAGTTAGACTTTTTTTTTTGAGACAGAGCCTTAAGCTGTCACCCTGGATAGAGTGCCGTAGCATCACAGCTCACAGCAACCTCCAATTCCTGGGCTCAAGCGAGTCTCTTGCCTCTGCCTCCCAAGTAGCTGGGACTACAGGCGCCTGCCACAACGCCTAGCCATTTTTTGGTTGCAGCCACCATTGTTGTTTGGCGGGCCCGGGCTGGATTCGAACCCACTAGCTCAGGTGTATGTGGCTGGTGCCTTAGCCTGTTGAGCCACAGGCGCCGAGCCCACAGTTAGACTTACTCATACATCAGTCACTTACTAAGTACCTATTATGTGTCGAGAATGTTCTAGGCTTAGGTGTGAAGATAAAAGATGGTCCTGCCCGAAGGAACTTATCTGTGCAGGTTAGAGATGGACCAATAATTAGGTAATTTCAGTACAGTGTGATCTTGGTGCTATGAAGACTCCCAGAAGATTATAGCTTTTCATAGCTTAGTTATATCTGATTCTGCTTGACAGAAACTTGTGAGATCTTTCTAGTTTCAGGAGAATATTTACGAAATATCATGTGTAATGGGTAATTTACCCAGATAGTGGGCAATGGTCCTTTTAATTTTTTTTCTTTCTGATTTATTATGCATACAGATGAAAAATGCTTATCCTTATTGGCTTCAATAACATTCTAACAAGGCCCTAACTCAAAAACAAAAACTGTAAAATGAGCTAACATTTGGAGTTGGCAACAAGGTGGAGAAAAAGGTATCTTCACACATTTCTGGGAGAGTAATTTGGCACTGTCTATAAAAATTTAAGATGTACATACTCCAATGACCCAGCATCTATTAAGTCTAAACTACAAACAAAACTACAAGAATATATAGAAATATGTATTTAGAGATATTCTCTGATGTATTACTTGTGACTGCAAGACATGATAAACAAAATGCTCATTAATATAAAAAGGGTTAAATAAATTATAGCATTATGGCTCAGTGTCTGTAGATCAGTGTTTAGGGAGCTAGCCACATACACTGAGGCTGGAGGGTTCAAACCTGGCCCAGGCCTGCTAAACAACAACGACTGCAACAACAACAACAAAATAGCCAGGTGTTGTGGTGGGTGCCTGTAGTCCTAGCTACTTGGGAAGCAGAGATCAAAGAATCTCTTAAGCCTAAGAGTTTGAGGTTGCTGTGAGCTGTGATGCCACAGCGCTCTATCGAGGGTGACATAGTGAAACCCTGTCTCAAAATAAATAAATAAATAAATAAATAAATAAATTATAGCATTATTACAAAGCAATTCACTATCTGTGATTTATTCATTAACAGAATCTATTCTTTAATATATTCACAGAGTCACATTAAAAGCTATTCATTATCTATTCATTTAAAAAGTTATATGTTCATTAAAAGAATGAGGTAAACCTGTGGGTGCTGAAGAGAGACCACAATTTTTAAAAAGTTAATATTTCTGTGTATATGTACGTGTAAAAGCCCAGAAGGTCATGCACCAGACTGTTAAAAGCAAACACGTTACCAGAATGTTACTCTTTGATACCTAAGCTAAAAGGATAGGCATTTTTCATCTGTGTGCATAATAAATCAGAAAGAAAAAAAATTAAAAGGACCATTTCCCACTATCTGGGTAAATTACCCACTATACATGATATTTCATAAATATTCTACTGAAACTAGAAAGATCTCACAAGTTTCTGTCAAGCAGAATCATATATAACTAAGCTATGAAAAGCTGTGATCTTCTGGGAGTCTTCATAGCACCAAGATCACACTGTACTGAAATTACCTAATTATTGGTCCATCTCTAACCTGCACAGATAAGTTCTTTCGGGCAGGACCGTCTTTTATCTTCACCCCTAAGCCTAGAACATTCCTGACACACAGTAGGCATTTAGCAGGTGACTGATGTATGAGTCTAACTGTATACTTCCCAAGAAATGTGGACATGGAATACGGTGGTCTGGAACTTCTTGTGCCAGTCAGTCCATGCCAGCCTGTCTTTCATGCTATCTAGGAGAAGGAGGTATTCGCATTCTAATGACAAGCGTCTATTATTGAGACAAAAGACACTCAAATAAAGAAGGGAACTCCTTCAGGCTACCATAGTTGATTGAAACATCCTTTTGAACATGAAACTGCTCACGTTTTGTGTTGACTACCCAAACTTTTTATTAGTAATTTTATCTTTCTGACTGAACAAACCTATCAAGAAACTGGGTCCTGGACAAAACACAATGACTGGTGCTAGTTACACTGCCAGACAGAGCTCCCACTCTCAGCTGCTCTGTTCTGGTTGGATTGCTCAGAGCCCAGTGATCCCAGTGAAATGAATGACAAGTGCAAAGCTTGCAGGAGACAGTACGCTTCTCTGCTACCAGTAATACCTGGAGGCCCCAAAGCTTCACAAAACCATGGATTCCACATCAACTTACTTACTTCTTACAGGCCCTTTGCCGCCTTTATTGTTGGATGTTTCTTCATCAAACTTTGGATTGTTAAGTAAATTGTGTACTCCAAGGACAGCTGAAAACAAAGACAATTGGTGAATGAGCATTAAATTTGGAGAGGTATGTTAGGATGTCTATGTTGTTAATTTGTCCCTTTACAACATAAAGATAAATCTCCGACTCCTCTTTGCCTGCACAGTGTGTGATACATGTGTAATATTAAATAAATGTATTTTAAAAAACCTCTGTCCACGACTACCAGCGATCTTCACTTGTCTTTCAACATCTATCCATGTGGAATCATTTAAGATCTCAGGAATGATAGGCTAGTTATGTCCACAATTTACTAAAAAACTGCTTTAGACTTCCTAGTTAAGTAGACACAACCCTTTGGTTTTCTCATTTGTTAAATGAGAAGGGGGGACTGAGCCTAAGGATTTTTAAGATCTAACATTATGCAGATTATGGCACATATTTTTTCTAGAGCAGGGGTTCTCAACCTGTCGGTCATGACCCCTTTGTAACAATGAAAACACATCGCAGCATTAGGAAGGTTGAGAACCACTGTTCTAGAGGCAAATACAGAAAGAATGTGGGCCTCTTTCAGTGTACACCTACCCATCTCTCAGTATTAAAAGGAGATGGTCCTTTCCCCATGTACAGCATTCCAGGGGGGTAAATAAAAGAGACAGCAGCAATAAAAAAGGTCAGCAGAACACAATGAGATTTTTAGTTTCTTGTATTACACAGAGCTTGCACCAGGAGGCAGCAAAGTATGCAGGAAACAAGACGGGGGTAGTGGAGGAGAGAATGAATGGTAAGAAGGCTGAAACTGCAGCTGCCCACACAGGTTTCCCTTTGCTGAGGGAATTACAGGTGAGATGGCCACCTGGAGAGGGGTCCCTGAAGAGATGATCACCTGTGGACAGGTGGTAGGGGAATGCCTCTGAGACTATTAGTTCTACCCTAAGCTACACATCAGAAGGAAGGAGGCAGCACAGCATGAGGAAGGACAAATGGTTACAGCCAGCAAGGTACATGGGATCAGAGGGGGGCTCTGGAGCAGCCAGCCACAGTTTGAATCCTGACTCCGTCATACGCTGTGTGACTTGGGAAGTTGCAAAATGTCTCAGTCTCAGTTTCCTCATCTGTAAAATGGGATAATAATTATACTTCCTTCTTGCAAAGATTAAATGACTTCTTATGTATCTGTCAGGCACTGTTCTAAGTGCTTTGCAAACTCTTGTTAAATAAATTAGAATTCGCCACTGTCTCTGGCATTGTCTAGGGAGAAGGTGTCCTATTTGATAAACACTGGCCACTGAGACCATAAAAATACCTTCTTGCTCTGGCCCCATGCTCGCCCAACAATGTCTCATTATAATTTGGCTCCCATTACCAAGTTTTAATTTTTGTTTATCTGTTATCTGTGAATCTGGCTAGTGGATCAGTTACTACCACACTCCACTCCAATCTGGTTGATTCTATATAAACCAACAAGATGAAATCTCTAGACCAGCAGAGCAGAGAACTAGATTCTGGATGGTGATGACACTAAGAAAAGGACAGTCTGTGTGGCCCTGTCTTGGAGACCCACTGCCATTCCCTTTATGAACTGTTTGCTCTCTACATGCCACAGTAACAATACATCAACACTCTTACCTAAACGGCTCAGCCCTCAATGGCTGTCAGCCCTTCTCTCAAGGAGGTGCCCTCAGTCTTCCAGAAGGATGTGCCCTATAGAGGAAGCTGCCCCCTACCCCCAGCCAGACTTCCTCCTGAGTTCCTAGGGAGCAGACAATGAGGGAAAGAGGCTGGGAACAAGGGATGGTTTTCTTGTTGAGTTACCTCCTTGGTTTTACTCTATGAATTTCAGGATCTAGTATCTTACAAATGATTGGTATTTTTCTCTTTCTCCTTTCTCAGGCATTTCCTGGGATTCAAGTCCAGTCCTACATTTCCCTTTGGGCAATGTCTCAACCCTTGGGAGGTACAGTAACCGTAATAGGATCCCTCCATAGTAACCAGAGGGCTTAAGATCAGTCACTGTAAAGCACCTTCTTTACTGGGGGATGCAAGTCCCTTAATTCTTGCAGTGACCTCTGAGAGAGGTTCAAATATGCGAACTTAATTATCAACCACTGACTTCATCACCAAAGGAATGAAAACATAGCTGGGATGGTCGGCTGTATTAGAATTAGATGGTTCTCCTGGAAGGAAAGAGATTATTATTATCTATGTCTTCCAATGGAATTAGAATGGGAATCCTTGCTAAAGCTACGGACTGTTTTTTTATTTTTTCAAATGCCAAGTTAATGTGAGGGTACAAATAACTAGGTTAAAATATTTGGATTTGGTAGAGTACCCCTTGTAGTGTGTCCCTGGACTGGTGTTTAAGGTACTATTTTCCTCTGGTGACTAATAACCTGTGTGTGGGAGGCAGGGTAAGATTTAATGTACGAATATGCTGGTACATACAGGGAATTTTTCTCAAAGGTTATACAAGAAATGGGAGAAGGCCTAGATAATTAGTCTCATATATACATTTCAGTACATATTCTTGTACTCTTTGAACTTTTTAACATGTGCATGTAAAATCAATTACAATAATTATCATTACACATTACTATTATTAAGAAAACTAGAAAGCTAACAGACCTATAAGTGTGAATCAAAATGGAACTTAACTGTGGAGAAGGGTGAGAGCTCATAAAAATTTTGTGATGATAAATGTCAAATGGGAAAGCTCCTTAGAAAGCATAAGGGATTTTTTTTTTCATTATTTAAGTTCTCAACAGTTCTTCACATTTGTTCCCTTTGTTTTCTCACAGCAGCTCTTGAATTTTGTAGGATAGGTATTATTTGGGCATTTTATAGCTGAGATAGACCAAAATAATATTTGCTAAGAGGGGTTAAGTCACCTGCATCAAATCTTACAGCTACATGAGGCTGGAGTCAAAGTGGTACCCCAGTAATAATGAATAGCGACAGAGAATCCCAAAGGCTGCTGCTGTGGGTACCAGTGCACACCTGGAGATTACGGAGCCAGACAGGACAGTTCCCAGAGCAGAGACTAACCTGCAAGATCGTAGAGTTCAGTGTCAGAGGCGCTGGCCAAAGCTTCTTCCAGTTCTGGGTCAAGGGTCACCTTTTCTTCTTTACGAGTTTCTACGGGCTTTTCTTTGGGTATAAAGACTCTTCCTTTAAACCAGAAGAAAAAGAGTACGGTGTGCCACTTCCTTATTGGTAGAGTGAGCAGACTGAGCACAGAATGTAGTTCTGGCCATTCAGACTCATATTGTTAAGCCATTTCATATCCAACTGATTCCTGAATCACAGGAATGGTGCCAACGTGAACGATCCACTATTAAAGGGAAGGAACACTGGAAGAGGAGTCCTGCAGTCTGCCACACAGAGATCTGAGACTACAGTCCTTAAACACAGTGGGAACAGGTGGCTTCTACCTCTCTGCTATTGGCAGCACTGCCCTTAGGCCTGGGCAGGAAGGGCCCTGCCAGAGGGCTTTACTTTAGAGGGCTTCACTCCAGTCTTCCTCTGGTTGCATCTCTCCCCACTAAAGGAGAAGCCAAAGGACCAAATGAATATTCCCACTCAGCACACAGGGCCACCTGCTAGATCACACCCCAGGGACCTGCGACCCTGGAGTTTCCCACCCAAAGAGCTCTGAGCCTGTTTCCAGGGCCTGCACAAGCCCCTTGCCCTGGCCCTCCTCCTAAAGGTAGGGCACGCGGCTAGGGTGTGCCCCCCAGGCCAACCGAGGCTGCTTGTGGGGAGCATAGATGAAGCTCAGCTATGTAGGCAGGGGAGGAGCGGGTGCAATATGTGTGTTTGAGGCCCTGGCAGGGTGGGACAAACATCCCTACGTAGAACTCTTGGAGGTCCAAGAATACTGGCCTTCTAGGTATATTTGTAGAGGGCTATAACATATTTTAATGGTTTGTTAGCTTTTAAATGTTTAGAAAGAATGGCATGTGGGCTTCGACTTGTGTTCTTGCATTAGGCCCTGCCAATATTGGGAATGGATTTATAAACACAGCACCAGGGGGACAAACTGGCGAGCCCCCACAGCTGCCCCCACTTAAATTGGGATTATTGATCACTAGGATGCTCTGTCTGGGATCAGCTGGACTACTGTGGTGCTTGGAACCAAAAACTTCTCTGATGTAAACCAAAGTGGGCCTGATTTTAAGGAAAAATCAGGGTTGCTATACTTTGTGTGAGAGTCCGTGAGAGCAAGCCATCCAAAGCCTCCCACAGATGCGTTCTCTGCCACTGCCTCCCACTTCATCCTGTCAGTCAGATTCCCTTTATTTTTCCTCCTACTCACTCCTGAAAATGCTGGTATTTACATCCCACCCCAGCCCAAACTTCTAGACTGATGGATCATATCGCTGGGAGGATTACACAGTACTTGCTTCTGACTTCCAGCCAGGTCAGCACTTCCCCATCCCACAGGTGCAAAGGCTGACAAAGGTAAACTCAGGATATTCTAGAGCCATCATCACAATAGCTCAGACAACTCATGTTCTTTTTCAATGATTTACAGCTTTTTTTTTCTTTTCTTTTTTTGAGACAGAGTCTCAAGCTGTCGCCCTGGGTAGAGTGCCGTGGTGTCACAGCTTACAGCGACTTCACACTCTTGGGCTTAAGCAATTCTCTTGCCTCAGCCTCCCAAGTACCTGGGACTACCAGCACCACACAATGCCCTGCTATTTTTGTTGTTGTTGTTGTTCCGATTGTTGTTTTAACTGGCCCAGGCCAGGTTCGAACCCGCCAGCCTCAGTGTATGTGGCCGGTGCCCTACCCATTGAGCTATGGGCGCCGCCAATGTACAGCATTTGACTCTTGGTTTCTCTCTCTGTTTTTCTTTTTTAAAAGAGATGGGATTTTGCTACGTTGCTGACAGGCATGGTTACCCACAAGCATGATCCCAGTACAGATAAGCAGAAAGTGTTGGCCTGCTCCATTTCTGATCCAGGCCAGTTCACCTCTGCTTAGGGAACCTGGTGGTCTCCCGCTCCTGGGAGGTCACCACACTGATGACAAACTTAATGGGAACACCCTGTGGGCAGTGCAAACTAGGCCCCAGATGGCTTCAGCAATCCCCTGCCTCAGCCTCCCAACTATCTGGGACCACAGGCGCTCGCCTTCATGCCCAGCTTTCTCTTTTTTGGAGCTGCTCCTCCTTCTTGGTCATGGTCTTGGAAATTAGTCTCCTTCATTTTAACCTTTGGAGTTCCCTAAAGACTCATCCCACTATTGTCACCTCCTGTTTGTTGCCCTAATGATTAGAGCAGTCACAGCTGGCTCCAGCTCCAGCCAATTAGGACCCAAGCTCTCTACAGGTTATCTTGGCTAGCCTGGCCCACCCCATGCCTAGGAAAGGAGAGAGTCAGACCGAAAGTCAGTAACCCTCCCTCATGAAAGCTCTCAAAGAGACTCTTGATTATGAGGGCTGTGTATTTCCTGATGGTTTACCATATTGTCAAATGGCTGGATAAGCAAGTTGGAGCCAGTCAGAGCTGGGCACTCCAAAGGGAGGAAAGAGACACTGCTTGTGGTCAGTCTGCGACATCCTGGCAGCAAGGTCTCTATCACTAGCAAACATCCTGATTCCGGCTCAGCATCACATAAATTGCCACAGTTCCCAGTAAAAAGGGAATTACCCTGGGAAACAAAGTAGGAGGATGGCCAGAAGATAGAAAATGGAAAAAAAAAATCAACTGATCACCGACGTCTCAGACATTGGAGTTCACATTTTCTATCTGGCTGAGATGATCTTGGGTCTAAAGTCAAAATAGGCTTTCTAACTTGCTCTTTCCTGGTACTATTTAGGATTACCCTCAACAGGAGGTACACAGATGGCCCAACAACTATCAGTAGTCAGGATAACTGTTGATACAGATTCATTCCTGGGGGTCCAACCAAACAATAGGTTCTACGCAAAAATAAGCTGCATTGAAGAGTCCAATCTAGCCCAGGAACAGAGGTGTCGGCACAGCACACTCAGGACTGGGGCTGTGCGGCCTGTCTCCTGAGGAGTGTGACAGCCTCACGTTGCCCCTGGGTCATCTCGCTGGTCTTTCTGGGGGCCCTGCATAATCCTCAACTCTGATTCCACTGCTCTGTTTGGAAAAGTTGCTCTCTGCTCATTTTATTCACTTGTGCTACTTTTCTTTTTCTTTTTATTAAATCATAAATGCATAGATCATGTATACATTAATGTATTTATGGCGTACAATGTGCTGATTTCATATAGAATTAGGAACGCTTTCATCACACTGGTTAATATACCTCATCTCCTTTACTTAATTATTGTGTTAAGACATCATACTCTATACTAATAGATCAGACATGTACCCTTGCATTATGCACCAGAGGTGTGATCCCACCATTCACCCGCCCTCAATCTGACCTCCTCTCCTTCCCTCCCCCCCTTCATCCTGGGCCACAGTTGTGATCTATTCTTCATATGAAAGTGTGAGTGACTGTAAATTGGTTTCATAATAGTACTGAGTACATTGGATATTTTTCTTCCATTCTTGAGATACTTTACTAAGTAGGCTATGTTCCAGCTCTATCCATGACTTGGGCTACTTTTCAAACTTCTCCTAAGCTACACCATGCAACTGTATACTCCCTTCATGCCTCTATTTATTATTACTCAGACAACTCCTGGATTCCTAACTCCCCCACCAACCATCTGGAGATTAATCTGGATCAAGAGATAATTTACCAGACCTCTACTCTGAGAACAAAATATAACAGCTTTCCCCTTATTATGCTGTCACTTCTTGATGTTAATTGGGATTTTATTGAAGATTTGACATTATGATTTTTTTTTTGCAATTAAATTAGTCAAATAGCAACTATGCTGCCAAAGAAACAGCTCCATATTTCCACTGTAGTTATTGGTTATTTGCCCAATTCATCACTGTTCAACTTTACTTTCCTAATGATGTTCTCAGCGGCATGTGATCCATCAACTGTGCCCAGTACAGAGGAGAGCCAGGGTATGTGAAGGAAGGCAACAGCGCTCTAACTCAGGATGGCTGGGGAGCTGGGTGCTCTTGTCCTGCCCTGCCATGGTACAGAAGCTCAGAGGCAGCATTCACATGACTCATATTTATTGAGTGCCTCCGGTGCCAGTTTCCGTGCCAGCTTCTGTGGCAGCACACAAAAAAGACCCTATCCCAGAGTGGACACTGCACTCTGATGTGGGAAACTTGCAAAAACCAAAGTACATAAATAAAGTGATAAACATTGTCATGGGGCTGTGAAGGCAATAAACAGGTGTCATGACAGAAAGAAGGGGCTATTTCAGGTACAAAGGTCAAGGAAAACCTGAGGCTCTCACCATTAAGCTGAAGCTCTAAGGATGAGAAAAATGATACTGTGGGGTCAGAAGGAAGAGTCCGTGAGGAGACTGGCCTGAGATGGGAAAAGAACTTGGCAAGTCTGGGGAAGTGAATGAAGACAGTGGGGCTGAGTCTTAGCCAGGGAAGAAGAGATACCATCAGAGGGGTAGGTGAAGTCAAGATCTACTTAGAAGGGCACAGTAAAGATTTGGGACATTAGCAAGGAAATGACATGGTCTGACTTGCATTTTACCAAGGCTATAGTTGCCATGAAGTTATCAATGATTCCATTAGTGTCGTGGGCCCAAGTCACTCTCTGTAGGGAGGAAGCTGGAAACGCTATGGATGCCCACTCTTCCACCCAATGGGAGCTCAGGGCTGGGAGCTCAGGGGGAAGGGTTCCTTGAATTGGCTGGAAGCTCAGTGCTAGCATGCATAAACACAACTTGCTTCTCACGCCTTCCCAGCTCTCTCATCATGTTTCACTCAACAGACCACAGGCTCCTTGAGTGTGGGGGCTTATTCCCCTGTGGTCCCAGTTCCTGGCACACATGACTCTACAAAGAGGAGGTGTTTGGGAAACGTTGAATGAATGAATGAATGACTGCCTTTAGTGGCAGCCTCTCAGATTAGGGGTGTGGTGCTAGAGCCATTCTAGACATGGAGGAAAAAGGCCCTGAGGGACTTCTATAGCTGGTAAAGCACCGGACCAGAAGAAACACACCAGTGCCCATGAAGTTCTCTTTCAGGTGTGATGCTGATTCATTTTCAAAACTTTCTTTGGGTGTTGAGATTTTTTTTTCTCTGAACTAATTTGAGGACTGTGATGCCCTAAGTATTCATTTAATTAGCTTATTATTCTTCCCATGTTTCTTTTTTTCTTTTAAATTAAACTTTACTTTTTAGGATAAAGTCAGGTTTGTAGCAAAATTAAGCAGAAAGTACATGAAGTTCCCAGACAATTCCACTCCGCCTCCCACAACAGCAGCCTCCCCAGCTAAAAACATCCCACACCACCGTAATATATTTGTAACAACTGATGAACTTCTACTGACACATCCTTATCACCCAAAGTCCACGGTTTGTTAGGGTTCACTTTTGGTGTTGTACAATCTATGGGGTTTGGGCAAACGTAGACTGGCTTGTATTTATCAGCAATGATTCTTTTTAATGGTGAGTCCAGTTCATGGCCTTATTTCCCATTTCCAGGACAGCTCCCTTGCTTAACCCTCCAGAGTAATACATTAAGAGTGCCTTTGTCCCGAGACATGCTGCTTGTAGTCCTTACCTTTTTTTTCTCCAGTGAAAGGCACAAAGTCCTCCCTGTCTTTCTGCTCCAAAGCCTCTTTCTCCAGGTACATGAGGAGATGCTCGCGGTCAAATGGGCCAGTGGCTGCTTTCTGTGTCTGGTCTTTCTGTCGGAATCCAGCTGGCAGCATCGCACTCTGACAGGACAGAGGTGTGAACAGAAGGAAGGATGTTTGCCAGACTGGCACTTTGTTACTCTCTCCCCTTAGCGCCCACTATGTGGAGGAACTAGGGAGACATACACCTATGCAGAAATACGGGTATAAGTCTCTAAGGCCCTACTTGTTCTAACATTCTATACTTAGAAGAGGGTTCCCAGGGAGCGCAAGCAGAGACAGACAGCTGGAACAGCCTCTAGAACTTATATAACAGGCGCTCACGCCCGTAATCCTAGCACTCTGGGAGGCCGAGGCGAGTGGATTACTTGAGCTCATGAGTTTGAGACCAGCCTGAGCAAAAGAGAGACCCAGTCTCTACTAAAAGTAGAAAAACTGAGGCAAGAGGTTCACTTGAGCCCAAGTTGGAGGTTTCTGTGAACTATGACTCCATAGCACTCTACCCAGGGCAACAGCTTGAGACTCTGTCTCAAAAAGAAAAAAAAGAATGAACTTAAATAACAGTCCACACTCAGGATTGGCTAGATCCGCACCCAATGTGCTCCTAGGCAAGAATATGGGAGCCAATGCGGCTAACCCTTCTCCTGCAGAAACAGCCAAGCAGGTAAGTAAATACTATGGTAGATGTTAGTATCTGCTTGACTAAGTTTTCTTTTTTTTTTTTTTTTCCTTTTCTGAGACAGAGCCTCAAGCTGTCACCCTGGATAGAGTGCCGTGGCATCACAGCTCATAGCAACCTCCAACTCCTGGGCTCAAGCGAGTCTCCCGCCTCCGCCTCCCAAGCAGCTGGGACCACAGGTGCCCACCACAACGCTCGGCCATTTCTTGGCTGCAGCTGTCATTGTTGTTTGGCAGGCCCGGGCTGGATTCGAACCTGCCAGCTCAGGTGTACGTGGCTGGCGCCTTAGCCCATTGAGCCACAGGTGCCGAGCCTTGACTAAGTTTTCAGATTCCTTCCTTAAGTTAAAAAAAAAAGCAGGATACTTGTATTTTTTAAAGTAAATACAATATGCAAAGTACCTGACATATCTGAATGCCATGTACATGTACATAATTCTGTTTTAGTCATATTTTTATTTTTAGTAAAATCATGATTTTGGATGCCTCCAAGTTTAAGATAATACCACTAGGGCTACAGAAAAGACTTACTAAACAAACAATATAACAACTTAGCTTTTGAAGAACTCATAAAAATATCAGAAACTCCATTTAAATTTATTTGATATTATGATTATAGTCATTCTAACCCATCCACTGTTGTAGAATTATCGAAGATTTCAAGTAACTTATGTATTTCAAAGAAATGAGTTATTTAAAAAAATCTGCATTTGGGGTGAAAGGCCTGGTTTAAACACCTGGTCTCTAACATTTTGTAATATGAAATCTTATGTAAATTACCTCTCCCAGACTGTTTCCTCATTTACAAAATGGTGATAATGTGATTTACTTTAAGATCTTCTACGCCCAGCAAAGGGTATTAACACATAGAAAAAAATTCAGTAAGATTTGTCTCTCTCCTTCCTTCTTTTTTCCCTAAATCAGACAACTCTTTCCTCAACCAATGGAAACTGAACTAGTTTTTGAGAACTACATTTGCCATATCACATGGTAGTGGCTGTCAGGTTCTCCATAAATTAGTAAATGACCCAGAGCCAATCAGGGAAAGGGTAGAAAATTTGCATTTGGAGCTAAAGGATTTCTACTACCGTTTAAGGACCAAACCATGCCATTTACCTCCTATTATCACTAACTCACTCTGCTTCAGCTCCATGTCACTAACCTCAGGATCTAGGTCATCTAGAACATTTTCCAATTGCTTCAGTTCCTCTTCTGTGAGTTTTCCAAGAAGCTCATCTTCATCAATGTTCTTGTATTTCTCCAGCTCTTTTTGAAAAGGGAGTGCCATGGCTTCTTATATCCCTTTCTCATGGGCCATGCACATTTAATTGGGCCAGCTTCCTGAGGCTTCAGAGTACTACTAATAAAAGAGAAACACTGTGATCGTTCGGTAAACAGGACTTATTAACAGTAGACAAAGCGAATGCTATCAGTGAAGTCCACTGTATAGGACAAGTAATGCAAATGAAAGGTCTTACCACCTTCATTCCCGGAGCAACCCAACAGCTTACAAAGTGTTTTCATATATATTATTTCACCTATTTTGATATTTACAACAGCCCTGTGAGGAAGCCTGCACAGATATTATCATTCCCATTTACAGACGATGATTCTGAAGTGAAGGTGGCCAAATGCCCTACTGAGGTCACAGAACTGGGATGCATGAGCTGGGCCCTCTGATCCCCAGTGTAGTGAGTGCTTTTCCACAATACTATTCTGCCTTCTCCAGCTTTCCACAGAAAAACAGTGAAGAACAATGCACTAATTGTAAGGCAGTTGTAAGAAGCACACTTGCTTCTTTTCAGGGAGAGAGTGATGTGAAGAATACAAAATGGGATTCATTCAGGAAAGAGTCTGCAAAGTCTATGTGAGAAGCATTGTCAAGTAACTCCTCTGCAATTTAACTAAGATTCTCAAATCCTGGACACATAATCACTCTCACTACTGCTCTCTTTTCTTCTCCTTTCTTTAACTTCCACTCTATTTCTATTCTCATTTACTTTCTGTTTCTTTAAGCCACCCTTCTTAAATCTTCTTTCTTTATACCCCTAGATCAGTGATATTCAACTGGTGTGCTGCGGCACACTGGTGTACCATGAATGGATCTTAGGTGTGCCTCAAAAATTTTTAAATTAATTAAAAATTATTAAATTATTTTAGAAAGAAGTTCAAAGCACAGTAAGTATATTATTTTTTCCTCCTTTTTTTATCAATATAATTTAAGTGTGCCGTGGAAGTTTATCTATAGGTTCAAGTGTGCCGTGAATAAAAAAAGGTTGAAAAACACTGTGCTAGACCTTTTAACTCTCTACGCTTTTTATACCACCTCACTTCTAAACCTTTCACTCAAAATGAAATTTTTACTCAGTCTCTCTCTTTCCCCTTGCAGATTAACACTCATTCAGGAAACAGTAATGGACTTAATTGTGTTTCTTCTCAGGAGGTACTGGCATCAATCAGACTTATCAAGGCAATAAATATTTACTGTATACCTACTATTTTCCAGGCACAGTTCTAGAAAACAGCAAAAAACAGATACATAGGATAAAACCCTTTCTCCCAAAGAGATAACAGCTTATTGAAACAGACACCCACAAATGATAAGTGTTAGAAGTAATGTATAAAGTGGATTTAAAACACATGAGGAAACAATCACTCAGTAAGGGAGGCAGTTTTGAAGGGAAACTGTGGGAAAGAAGTTGCATTTGAGCCTTGAAGGATGAGGGTGTTAGGTAATGGGTGGGTGAGGGCCATTCTAGGAGAAGAAAACAGAAGGAAGAGAAGCACAGGATGAGAAAGCAGAGATATGCGGGTGGGATCGGTGGCATGGCTAGAGAGGAAGGTCCCTGGAGAGGGAGAGGGCAGAACTAAAGGCAAGAATAGTATATCTGTGAAGGGCCTTCCTTATGTGCCTTGCTCTGGGACCTGGACTTTATTGGGAATGAGAAGCCACCACTTCTTAAGAGTAAGGGAGTGATCTGGGCAAACCCATTTTTCATTGGACTTCAAACGGTAAGAATGCAGAATATTTGAATGGGTTGGCATGGAAAGCGACTGGTTGCAGGTGGGCCACTTGCAGACTATTAGAACGCTGTTTCCCCAACCCCTCCGCCAAATATTGGAGTGTTTTGCAATTGATGGGAATTCATCTCCTCATAATGTTCAGACTTGTGGTTTTCTATTTAGGTACCCTTTCTACATGCAATGCAACTCTCTTTCTCTTCCATTAGCCTCCTTTTAAGTTTAACTTTTTGTGTGGAGCACAAAAAGCACATGTTTAGGAGCACTCCCAGAGAAAGATCCAGATTAGGATAGCTCCATGTAATTACAAGGCAAACTTAAATGCCCAGAAAATCAATGTCTTTTAGTTCTTTTATGGATTTTTAAAATTACCATTGTTGATGGCACAGAGGAGATACTATGTGGAAAAACACAAAAAGTTAACTTCCATTAGCCCTCCTTTTAAGTTTTTTCCTTTTAAGATTCAATCACTGTATTCCAGTAAAAATCCTACTAAAATCAGAAAAATCAACTAGATTCTACATACTTTGTTCTGGTCCCACTAATTTACTGTGTGACACTGGTCAAAGATCTCATCTGCCTGGCCCTTATTCAGCAAATGAACTGGCTGAACTACTCTGCTTAATGGATTCTAAGATGCACTATTTACCACATTTAACCTTCTGAAATTGAGATGTGTCTTACAGTTGATGGTATCCTACAATCACCATTGCTCCAGAGTATATGAGATGTACTTGTCATTGCCTACATATATACACATGCATAAACATTCAAAGCACCAGCTTCACAACTAGTGGAATGGATATCATGGATTTGGAAGGAAATCCCATGGACAACTGTAGAACATTCTTTTAAAACCTAGGAAGCAAGGCTTGGCATGAAGGCTCACGCCTGTAATCCTAGCACTTTGAGAGGCAGAAGCAGGAAGATCACTTGAGGTTGTTTTTAAGACCAGCCCAACCAAGAGGGAGACCCCCTTCTCTACAAAAAAAATAGAAAAATTAACTGAGTGCAGTGGTACATGCCTATACTCCCAGCTGCTTGGGAGCCTGGGACAGGAGGATTACTTGAGCCCAGGAGTGTAAGGCTGCAGTGAGCTATGATGATGCTCTATCCTGAGCAACAGAGTGAAACCCTGTCTCCATAAACAAATACACGCCTAGGAAACAAACCATTATGGGAGTTGGTGATGCAGGCACGTTTAGGAGCACTCCCAGAGAAAGATCCAGATTAGGATAGCTCCACGTAATTACAAGGCAAGCTTAAATGCCCAGAAAATCAGTGTCTTTTAGTTCTTTTATGGATTTTTAAAATTACCACTCTTGATGGCACAGAGGAGATACTATGTGGTAAAACACAGATGCTGATGACTGTAAGTCAAAAAGTGATTTTAAAAGATGGATTCTGAACATGAACAAGTTTTAAGAATATCAACCAATTCATTTCACTTAATTTTCCCTCTCTATATATGCACAAGCGAAATATGTAATTTAAAAAAATTTCTGTATATTTATAGTAGGTTTAACTGTATAGCCAGAAAACTATAAACAACCCTAATGATAATAGATGAGTAACAAATTTTGGTATATCCACATAATAGAACATTTCTTGGCAATAAAAAGTAATGAACTACTGATATGTACAACAATATGGATAAACCTCAAAATAATTATAATGAGTGAAAGAAGACAAAAAGAGTATACGCTGTATGATTCCATTTGTCTAAAATTCTATACAATGTAAGCAAATTTCTATGATAAAAAGCAAATCAGAGTTACTTAGGGATGAGAGATGACAGGGACTGAACAGAGGCGTGACAATGAGCCTGAGGAAACTTCGGGCGTGATGCACAGATTAACCACCTTGATTCTGGCAACAGTTTCACAGTCCTTGTATATGTCAATGCTTATCAAACTGTACCCTTGAAATAGGTGCACTTTATTGTTCTGTCAATGATATCTCGATAAAAAGATTTTTGAAAATCTACCTACAAGTCTAAAATAGCTCTTTCTATATGGTGAAAATAGTATTTTTCAGAAATTAGGTATCATATTTCGATGGACAAAATTTTTTCCTTAATGATACAGAAAATCCTTGGAGTGTTTTACAATTGATGGTATCTTAGTGTTCTTAAGATTCTACTTGACTTTCTATTCCAGGATTCTATGCTAAACTCCGACTGTTCATCCTCTTCTGAAATAGATTTGCTCTCTGAATTAATCTACGTTAATCAACCAGTCGGCCACTCTCAATTCTCTGACCAACCTTAGATTCTGCCCCTTCTTCCAGCATCCATTCTGTCAGCGCTTCCTGCAGCTACTTCTGCACAGCAATTTTCACACCATCCTTTTTACTCTGGCTTTGCACCTTTGTTCTTTCACGCTTAGACTACTCTAATTTCGTCTTGAAAGGTGTCTGTTCTTCCGTGTAATCATCCAGAGCACTATGATGGGATCATCTTTCTCAACAATGCTAACAAGCCACTTTCCTGGTTAAAAAAATGTACAATGGCTCCCTCTTGTCCACAGAATGAAATTCAGACAATTTAGCATACAAAGCTCCCATAATTGGATATTAATCTGCACTTCCTATTTTCTCTCTCTTTACTTTTCTGCGGAAGCCCTCCACTTCAGTTAAAATGGTTTATTCACTCTCAGTGATAGGCAGAATCGTGGCCCCCTTAAGATGTCCACCTTCTAATCCCCAGACCTCTTCAAGGTCCATGTTACTTTACATGGCAAAAGGGTCCAGGTGATATTAAATCAAGGTTGTTAAAATGGGGACATCATCCTGGATTATCTGGGTGGGCCCAATCTAATTCAAAGGGTTCTTAAGAATGGAAGAGGGAGGCAGAAGAGTTAGAGAAGGAGAAGTGATGATAAAAGCTGACAGTCAGAGTCATCTGATTGCTGGCTTTGAAGATGGAGGCAGGGGCCTTTAGCCAAGGAATGTGGGCAGCCCCAGAAGCTGGGAATGTCAAAGAAATGGCCTTTTCTCCACGGTCTGCAGAAAAGAATGTAGTCCTGCTATATGCATCTTGATTTCAGCCTAGTGAGATGTGTTTAAGACTTCTGACTTCCAAAATGGTAGGATAATACATTTGTGTTATTTTAAGCCACTGAATTTGTGCTAATTTGTTACCACAGCAATAGGAAACTAACACGCTCCCTTACTCAAACACTTCCCTTTTCCAAGATAATTGTTCTGGTTACCTTTCACTACCCCCTCCACATCTACTCCCCACCGTGCTTCCTGCTGCAGTAAGATGGTCTATTTGGATTCTGACTGCAACAAGGTCCTCGTTCTTTTTGGCTTCTGTTTGCCCAACAGGAGGCACCAGTAAGAAACTGGACAGCAGGAAAAGAGGAAGATCAGGTCTGGAAGGCCATATCTCCCAATGGGCAGCTGTATCTCCCGACCTTGCTGACCTCAGGCCTTGGGGTGGGGAAGGGTCTCCATGGTGGCTAGTGCCAGAGTTTTACTTTGCTGGATTCTCTAAATCCTTTCCACATCTTTGTAAATAGCCATTTTATTAAAATGTCTCCAGTTACTCAGTTTGAGTATGTCCTCTTTTTCTTGTTGGGAAGTTGGCTGATACAGTAATATTACTTGGAATGGCTACATGTTCTGCTTTCCTTTTGTTCTTTTTTTTTTGAGACAGGGTCTTACTCTGTTGGCTGGACTAGAGGGCAACAGTGTCAACACAGCTCACTGCAACCTCAACCTCCTCGGTTCAAGTGATCCTCCTGCCTCTGCCTCCCAGGTAGCTGGAATACAAGAACCTACCACTGCACCAGGCTAATTTTTCTCTGTTTATTTTATTTTTTTCAGAGACAGGGCTCATTATGTTGCTCATGCTGGTCTTGAACTCCCAGGCTCAAGTGATGCTCCCATCTCAGCCTCCCAAGTAACTTAGACAACAGGCACCTGCCACCACACCTGGCTATGTGCTCTGCTTTTGAGACCTGGCTCAGATCCCAGCTCTGTAGGACCACAGACTGCCAGAACTGACAGAGGCCTTAGAGACCACCTAATCCAGCACCACAGATGTTTTTTCTCCTATTTCTCTGATCACTCCTTTTTGGTCTCCTTTTATCTTCCCTCACCATAATACTTGGCATTCTTCAAGGTCTTGCTTAGAAATTCTATTCTTATACTACATGTTCTCTCTGCAAAACTTATCTGCCTCCAAAATATTAATTATATATATCTAGTTATTATATATCTAATTATATATCTACATGTACATATGTATGTATGTATCTGTGTGTGTTTATCTTGAAGCCTCAAAAATCCGTATCTTTTTTTTTTTTTTTTTTTGAGACAGAGTCTCAAGCTGTCACCCTGGATAGAGTGCTGTGGCATCACAGCTCACAGCAACCTCCAGTTCCTGGGCTCAAGCGAGTCTCTTGCCTTTGCCTCCCAAGTAGCTGGGACTACAGGCGCCTGCCACAATGCCCGGCTATTTTTCTGTTTTGCAGTTCTGCCAAGGCCAGGTTTGAACCCGCCACCTTCGGTATATGGGGCCAGCACCCTACTCGATGAGCTACAGGCGCCGCCCATTCTTCTCCTTTTTTTTGAGACAAAATCTCACTATGTTGCCCTTGGTACAGTGCCATGGCGTCACAACGCATAGCAACCTCAAACTCCTGGGCTTAAGCGATTCTCTTGTCTTAGCCTCCAAGTAGCTGGGACTATATGCACCTGCCACAATGCCTGGCTATTTTTTTTTTTTTTGCAGTGGTCATTGTTGTTTAGCAGGCCCGAGCTGGGTTAGAACCCACCAGACCCAGTGTATGTGGCTGGCACCCTAACCACTGAGCTAGGGTGTCAAGCCCAGACCTGTGCATTTTTAACTGCCTAAATCAGTATCTCTCCTTAGCTACCTTGGACACCTCAAATAACGTTAGAAGAGCTTTCATCATCTTTCCTCCTCTAGAACTTCTAATTTCAAGAAAATAGCCAAAAACCCAGGAAGCGATCCTTGACATCTCCATCAATCACCAAATCCTGTCCTTACCTGAACATGTTAAGAATCTACGTACTTCACTCATCCATGCTGCCAACATTCAGCCCTACCCGCTCCTGATTCATTCTTCACACAAATGGCAAAAAAGATCGTTTTGAACAAGTCTGCTCTAGTTACTTAAAATCCTGCAGTGGACTCCCGTTGCCTTAAGGATAAGGTTCAAATTCGTCTGGCCTCTGTCATCCTCATCAGCCTCACGCTGCACTGCACTCCCATCTCCTCCTGGCTCCAGCCTCCTGGACCACTTCCAATTCCTGGATCAAGCCTTATGTTGTTCCCTCTGCTCAGAATACTCTGACCACCCCACTCCTCTGGCTGACTGCTATCTGGTTCATTCCTCAGTCTCACGTAGGCGTCACTTCCTCAGGAGGAACTTTTTTGGACCCTGAGATAATGTCTGGGTCACTCCCCACCTCACCTACCACAAGACCCCACCTTGATCCCATTTGTTCTTGGCTTTATTACAATTACTTGTTTTATTTGTCTTTCTTGCTAATCTCTATTAGCAAGAGGGTGGGGACTGTATCATTTTATTCACAGATAAAATCCTGACTCCCAGCATAGGTCTTGACCCAGAACAGGCATCCAATAAATACTGTGTAACAGATTCCAAATGAAGGAAATGAGCTCGAAGAGGTGAAGCAAGGCACAGGCCCAGAGCTCATCCCATTGTATCCGTTGCTTCCTCTCTCGGTGCTGGAACTTTCTGAGATCACCTAAGCCTACAGAAGTTGCCCCCATCCTAAATTTGTATTACCTCTGTGTCAAACTGATGTTCATCACTTGCTTTCTTGTTATCTTTTCATGCATGTTACATATATGGTTTTCTCTCCAGCTACCCTACAAACTCCCAGAAGATGGGGACCATGTCGTAATTCTTTACACTCCTGGCCTTCTCAAGCTTAAGTTTGTACATTCATTCAACAAACATCTATGGAAAGTCTACCTTTTCCAGATATTGCTGGGACTACAGCAGTAAAGGAAACAGATGGTATCCTGTGCTCTAAATAAGCTAATAGATGAGTGGGGAAAAACATATTAATCAATTACAATAACATGTTAAAACTATATAATAGTACCAGGTAAAACAAACTGCATATGTTGTATCAATGTACCTGGGAAGCGGGGAGTGGGGGGTGGGATGGGGGTGGGGACTCTCAAAGGCAGAGAAGAAAAAAAGTTGTATCTTCCCGGAGTACAATTTTGACTTGAAGATTTGGGGAAGAGCTACTTATTATTTTTTAAGAAACAAATATAGACATACAGTGGAGAAGAATGCAGCATTCTCACAGCTTTTAAAGTCAAATCACAGATTTTCCAGCTCCTGGGTAGTCTGCTTTAGCCCCCACCATGGGGTCACTTTTGTCTCCTGCTGGCCGATGCTGTAGTGGGAAGTTTGCAAAGCACTTTTGCAGCCTTGCCTCTGGCACGGTGTCTGTCCCATGGCAAGCATTCAACATACAACAAGATACTCAAGTACACAGTGAAATGAAGCAGATGCCAAGCAAGGCTTCTAAGAGTCCAGGCAAGGACAGAAGGTGGTTGAGAAAACAGAAAATAGGAGTAAAGACGTGAGCTTATGGAAGGATGCCTGGGGCCCTTAAATAATTCTTCCTGTTACCCAAAGATACAAGCCCTGGGAAGAAAAATGAGTGTGGCTTTTTTTGTTTCTCCTTCCACTACCTTTTTGCGCTGTATAGCTGTGGTATGGAAGAGAAAAATCAGACCCAACGTGAGTTGCCCAACCTTGGGCCCTTTGTTTCAAAGACAGAAACAAAGCCAAAACAAGCAGCCCTATTTATTAAACACAAACCAAAGACTAATTTTTACAAAAGAGTAAATAAAAAATACTCTTAAAAAAAACAGTGAAAAGTTTTTTAAATGCATAAAATAGTACCATAAATTGCCTCAGAATAAGTATATATCTAGGAAAGCTACAAAGGCTGCTCATGGAAAGGACAAATGCCTTTTTGGGAGGGGAATTTGATTGGAGATAGGGGACTTGGGGCTTCAACTGTGCTAGTGATGATTTATTCCTAAGTGGAGGGGCTAGTAAATAAGAGGTTATTATTCTTTATTCTTTTCAATATATCTTCAAGATTTCATAATAATTTTCTAAACAATTAGTGCACTAAGTTTCACAAGAGTCAAACCTACATTTTCCAAAATTAGTAAATTAGAACAAAATCAGCATGTCAATGTATACTCCAACAAAACATGCATTGATCCTGTATTAAATCCATATCTAACTGTTGGGCAAATATGAAGATGTAACAGCCACAGCCTGTGTTTTGGAATCTATTTGAAGATGGACCAGTCAAGCCTGTTTCTCTTTTTAAACAACTAAACAGCTCCCCCCATATTCAGGGAAATACTTGCAGAGGATGAAGGTCAGAGAATGAGGTGGGATAAGGAGAAATTTCAGGCAAAATATATAGCAGGGCAAGTTTGGGCACCTCCAAAATGTGGAATGAGAAATAGATCTTATCAGAATGAAAATCTTGTATCTGAGTTTATTTAGTCTTAATTTACCAATCTTATAACACAAAAATTACCAGAGCCTAAACTGTGCTTGAAAATAGTCCTCTTTTATAACTGCGGGTCCACTAGTGACTGCTCCAGGTTAAGAAGAACACCAAAGACTAAAGTATGGGCCTTGGAGTCTGTCAGTCTGAGGTCTGAGGACACAGACACATGTGCAGTGACAACCTCTCCAAGCTTCTGTTCCTTTCTCTGTGAAATGGGCAAAGAACGGTACTTCTCTCAGAAGGTGGGCACTACCGCACCTCCATACTTATGAACAATGGTCAATAACCTAAGAAAGGTTTTGAAAACCATCTTAAGCTTTGTTTACCCTAGTGTTTCAAGGACGTGACTAGGCATTTTCTTTTTCTCATAACCTATTATTAACAGTCTATATATTTTAGGGACTAATGATTGAGAGATTCGCAGATACATACAAATAAACTATCTTAGATGTTCATGCTAGTCAATGTGTATACCCTAAATTAACATTTTCATATATATACACAACATCCGGGAATAGCAAAAATATTATGTCCTTGCAGCAAAGGATTCTGTAAAAGACTTGATTCTATTTTCTTGGTCTGGAAACAGGAAGTGTCTTCTGCACGTCTTCTCTGAACCCTTTGAACTACAGCCTGAAAAGAAAACATCTGGTTGCCTGTAATTTACACACAAAGGGAATGAGAGGAAACCCTCAACTTCTGTTGTCAAAAGCTGGATCTGTTTTTTCCCCCAATGCTTCCTTAACCCAAAATTAAATGAACCACCACCTATGTTCTCAGACTTCCTTGCACACTGACACAGATCTAGGACATAGACAGGAAAGGGATGGCTTTTGTGTAGAGGTACTTTCTTTCTTTCTCTTTCTTTCTTTTTTTAAGACAGAGTCTCACTATGTTGCTCTGAGTAGAGTGTCATGGCATCACAACTCACAGCAACCTCAAATTCTTGGGCTTAAGAGATTCTCTTGCCTCAGCCTCCCAAGTAGCTGGGACTACAGGTGCCTGCCCCAACACCCGGCTATTTTTTGTTGCAGTTGTCATTGTTTAGATGGCCCAGGCTGGGTTTGAGCCCACCAACTTTGGTGTATGTGACTGGCGCGCAACCACTGTGCTACGGGCGCCGAGCCTACAGGTAGCTTTCTCAGGTTTAGGGAATTACTAATACTTTGAGGTTGGAGGGACAGGATGAATATCTTAAGCATAAATAATTAATAGCAGCCAAAATGAACCAAAAAAGGGAACCTCTCCTGACCCACTCCTACTCCCTAGAGGATTCAGAACTTTGGGACCTTGAAACAGCTGTCTGTCACTAATTACAGAGTCCTCTACAATTACTTTCTCTTATTTACTTATTTTATCGATCTCCCCCAAAAATCTATAGAAAGGTTAAAATAACAGTACAACAAATACCTGTTTACCATTCTTTTTGATACATCAATTGTCACCATTCTGCCGTATCTGCCACATTCCTGAACTTGCTCTGTCACCCTGTATTTTTTTTTCTTAAACATGTTGCAGACATCATGACATTTCACATACCCTCATCTCCAGGTTGTTAAGATAACCTGGTCTCCTACATAACCACAGTACCACTACTGCACTTAAGAAAATTAACAGTAATTCCATAATACCACTAACACGCAGTCCATATTTAGATATCCCCATTGTCTCCAAATTGGCTTTTATACCTATTTTTTTTTCTTTTAGGATTCAAAGTCCACACATCCCAATTCATCTTTACACCACTTGAGTAATTTAATCTATAACATTTTTACACGCCCCCAACCCCCAATATTTTTGGCGAGAACATACACAGGTGAAGTTACAGCCTTCTTATGACATCTCAACAGGAGATTCATAATAACTGGGGCTAAACTTGATCATTTGGTTAAGGTGGTGACCTCCTAATCTCTTAAAATTGTAAATGCACATTTTCCCTAAGTAGCCTGTAGTGAGATACTTCGAAATAATGTAAAAAATCCTATTCCCCAACCATCTTTCACTTAAAGGTTTTGTACTAGTTGGTGAGTCCCTACCTGAATCACCTGTTATGCTAGAGTTTGCACAGTGCTGAGTTTCTGATGCTCTCCTCCCTTCTATCGTATATTCCCTTTTCACACAATGACCCACCCGTACCATCCTCTCTTTTCTTAGTGGAGGGATGCTCTGGTTACTTCTTGCTGGGGCAACCTCTCCCACCTCCTAGCTGATCATAGTCGACCGTTCAGGCTCAGCCCTAGGGATCGACTAACCTTTATCTAAGGATTCCATCACTTCCCCTTCAGCAAATAAAAAACAAAAATCACTCCATTTATGCCTACCAACTTACAGTAATTTACAAAAATTAAAATGGTTGTTATGCATATTCATGGGGTTAGACTGAATAAACAGAAGACATCAGTTTTACTTTGTAAAAATGCTGATATTTTGTACAAGCCCTGAAAAATCTTTTCTCCTCACCAGGGCAGGGTCACAGTCAGGCTTTTTTCTAACGGTGTTAAACAGAGGCACCCTCATCTCTTCAGTTCCCTGACATTAGAATCTTGGAAGAACAGAGGTTTAGAAATCATTTTGCCCAAATGCCCCATTTTACAAGCAAAAAAAAGAGGCTCAGAAAGATGGAGGGCCTTGCCCAGGGTCCATGAGCTTCTTAATAGTGGAGCTAGGACGGGAAGCTGGTTTTTGAAATACCTCCTCCTCCAATATTCTTTTCATTCCCTTCACAAGGGTCTTGTGATTCAGATGTCTAATGGGCACAGAGGAAAGCGCAGCATTCACGGCCTCTTTCATTGCTGATCTGCATTCTGATACGATCACCTTTCCACCTTCGAATACTTTAAGTAAAAATTCCCATTAGGAGCTTTTCATTATTATTATTTTAAAAATCAACCTTCATTTATGCAGGACAACAGGGAAAATTTAGGCTGCCTCAAGGGAGCACATACTACCAGTAACTTTAAAGGAAAAAAATAAAAAATAAGAGTGCCTCAAGGACCTTCATCAGGCTGCTTTCTGGGAGGCTGAAATGCCCTGCGAGTGACAGCTCCAGAGATCTTAGAAGACGCCGGCTGGAGTCCACCCTTCCTTGTCGCCTGCTTTAACAAGGGAGGGAGATGCATAAGCCCCCAGGGGCTTATCAAACATTCACAGGAGAGGAGAAAGTGAGGAACAAAGCCCAGCGTGGAAAAACCCAGCCCCGCAGCCCGGGAGGACGGGAGACCGCGCCCTAGCCGCGGAGGCCCGGCGGGCTGCAGAGGCTGCGGCACCGCAGTGCGGGACTCGCGACCCACCCGGCGGGCGCCTCCCGCCCGCGCCGCCCGGTCGCCGGGTGCCGCCCGCTGGACCCGCGCGCCCGCCTGGCCGGGAGCCGAAGCCGCGGAGCATCCTCCAGTCGGCAAGGAAAGCGCGGCGGCCACCGCATTCCCGGCCGGCGGCTGCAGACCGCGGCGGGCCCGAGCCGGCCCCTCCCGTCCCCGGCTCGCTCACCCTTCCGCGCGCCCATCCCGGAGCCGGCCGTCAGGGCGGTCAGTCTGGTCAGTCCGTCAGCCCCGAGGCAGCGGGGCCGGGCGAGCAGGGGCGGCGCCGCGGCCGGGGCGAGCGCGCCGATCAACAGGCGGCTCCCGGCCGGGCGCGCGGCTGCAGCGGAGCAGGCTGGGAAGCGTAGTCCCGGCGGCGCGCGGAGCACGACCCCCGCCCCCGCCTTGCCCCGCCGGCCTCTGCTCGAGTCCGCGCCTGGACCCTGCAACAGGGTGGGAAGCGCGTTGGGTGAGGGAGCATCGCGACGTGGAGCCTGGTTGAGACCCGGCTCAGGTGCACGCAGTCCAGGCGGCCGTAGGTTTTATTGGCAGGCAGCGGCGTGGGCAGGAGGAGAATGTGGCTTCGTTGCCCCGGAGGGAGCTGAGCGAGGTGGGATGGAGCCAGGCTGATCTAGAGGTCTGGCGTGCGGGTGTTGGAGAAGCCCACAGGGGTCCTTTCACTAGGTGGGTGGCGGGACAACTTAGCCTCAGTGAGCCTTGGTGTCCTCACCTGTGAAAGAGGCTTAGCGCTTGAAGACGTGTTGTGAGGCTCGAAAGACCCACTGCATGTACCTGTGTGTGGCACTCCGTAAAGGTTCTAACTTCGGAGTTACGAGGGATTGATTCTTGGCCACACTTTTTGCTGGGAAAGCCCTACGGAGGTATGCTATAGTCCTCGCTGGACTGGGTAAATGTTAAAATTTACCGGCTTGCTGTCAGTCCTGTAGTACTAAATATGTACTGCTGGGTTCTTGGGAGCTGCAAAGATAGAGAAAAAACTATGTGGTTTATGAAGTATGAAAATAGGATGCAGTGACATAGGACAAAAACCAAAATTATGAAAATACGTGGCATCGTAGGGTTAACTTCCAGAAGCCATTTCTAACGACAGTTGGTCTCCCTCCCTCTCCCTCTCGCCTCCCCTCTCCCCCTCTCTCCCCCCTCTCCCCTTCTCTCTCCCTCTCCCCCTCTCTCTCCCTCTCCCCCTCTCCCCACCCATTTCTCCACCCCTATCTTTTTTGACCCTTGCTGCACACTGTCGGCATATATAACTTTTGCTTGGGCCACTTACCTTGAGTTTAAGGTATGTTGAGTTTTGCCAGTTGCCACTGCGCAGTGTTTAACATTATGGTAGTGGGGGGAAATGAACCAAAGGGACGGATGTAGCATGGCTAGTGTAATCGCTGTCCGAAATAGGCAAAGGGTGAATGGAGGTGAAACAGCTTTACTGTCTGGCAGGAGCTGTACAGAAAAAAAAAAAAAAGTGCCGCAGATGAAATTCCATATTTGAAAATAACATCACAGTTTTGCATTTGTGAAAATACTTTTCTATTCATGTTCTCATTTGATTTTTGCAACAATCCTGTGAGATGAGCAGAGTGAGCATTTTTTTCTCGTGAAAGTAGTAACAGGCACAGAGAGGTAATAGGACTTACTCAACTTCACCCTGCTGGCCGTCAAGCTCATCTTCTTTCCTTCTGTGGGCACCCTCAGCGTTGTCTTTCCTTTGAATATTTCAAAGCAGGACCATACCTTTCTGAGAAGATGAGCTGAATCAGAAGGTAAATAAATTCTCGAAAACTCGTGGCACTAGCATAAGGAACACTGGCACATAATAGCTGCTGAGAAACCAGTGTTGTTTCCCCCATTTGTGGTAATGGACTATATACCCTGGGCCTCTTCAGAATGGCAAAAATGAATTGCAAGGAGTTAAATGAAATGGAAGTGTGGCCAAACCAGTTTAAAGCAGGTTCCCAAGTTTTCCTGTATATTTATTATTTCAAACCTTCTGTGTAACAGACAAGACATTCATGTTGTACATTTGTTACATTCATATCCTTCTGTTTAATAAGAATGGGGCCCTTGACAAATAAAGCCAGAAGTTTTCCCAGAGAAGGCTGATAGTAGGCATATACTAAAAATAATAAAGTTATTCCATTCATATTGGAAGAAAGAGTAGCAAAGGTACCCTCTAGTACTTTCTGTCTGTTTGGTTTCCTATGGTTCCCGACAAGGAAAATGGCAGCATGTGATAAAACAAATAGAACATTACTTCAGAAATAGGCTGTGAAAGGAAACAGACAGAAAAATGATTTAAGTTAAAGTCATAGTTGGTAGCCAAAAGCAGAGATGCTGTAGTAACCGACCCGGCAAGGAGACCCCTAAAGGCCCCTAACTGTTTCAGCATGAGTCCCCGTCTGTATCAACCCCTCACCCCCTTATTGGTTTAATTCTGAGAACAGGTTACAAGGAAGTTCTCTGAGTTCCCTGACCTCCCTAACCTCCCTAACCACAGTTGAAACAATGGTGAAAACTCAAGCAGAGTTTCTCGAGCTATAGAGTCTCCCAGGCCAAGTTAGTTTTCATGCCAACTGCCATGATGCGACCCCCTCTGCCAGCCCCCTGACTGTAGTCCCACCCCGAGCTAACTGCCATGATGTAACCCCCTGAGCTAACCACCTGACTGTAACCCTGCCCTATAATCAGCCCTGTTCTGCTTTTGTACATGCTTGCTTTGCCACATCGGCACAAAAGAGGTATAAAAATCTGCCTGTACTGCACTTAGGAGCCGTTTGCCTTTTGGTGCAGCAGTCCGCCTGTGCAGATATAATAAATGACAACCTGATTTAGGCCGTTTGCCCTTTGGGGCAGCGGTCCGCCTGTGTAGGTGTAATAAATCATCACTATCTGATTTGAGCCTAAAGTGGGGTCCATGTATTCTTATGGGTGGCGTAAATTACAGCAATGCAAGAGCCATCCCACAGTCTTAGAGCCATGTATATAAGCTGCAGGAGTATTATGGCACCAGACCTAAGAGAATGAGTTGTGAAAAGGAACTTCTGACCATTCTCTGTCTGTATGATGCAGACTGGAAGCTAGTAGGTGTCAATGTATGAATGAGGTAAGTGGAACACTTAACCTAATGTTAAAACTTAATGGAAAGGTATTACCAGTTCTGGTCTGTTTAGTTATTTAAATCTAAAGTGTATGTCTTATTTTCAGATAAGTCATACCCATGACTTAGCAGTTGAAACCCATCATCATTTCTGGACCATATCTTGTAGGCTTAACTTTTCAACTTACTTTTTAGAAAATGAAAATATAAAATTGAAACAGAACTCCCTATAGCTAGAAGGGACCTTACAGATCATCTTGTATAGCCATTTCTTCCTGCAAATGAGGCAGATGATAACATTGCCAATAAAATCTCACATGGCAGAAAGTAAAACAAATTCTAAGTGACAGTTATAATGAAATATTTTAATTACTCACAGTCGAATTTGTAGCATGCCTCATTAGGAACAAGTAGCAAATGCAGTTGGTTGCCTGCGTAACATCCATCCCACTTTCTCCTTCACCCTTACGGAAGCTTATGAATGGGTGTTCATCCATCAGGGTTAGTGTCCTCATTACCATCTCAGAGGTATATTCCTAAACCTACCATGGGGCAAGGGAATAGGCTCCTCTTAACTGGTCTGAAAGAGATTGAGAGTGAGCATGTGACCCAGTTCTAGGCAGTGAGACCTAAGGAGAGATCTGTTGAAAGAACTTCTGGGAAAGGTTTTCTTGCTCTTAAACACAGACATACTGGGAAACATTCCACTGTCTTCACTGGAAGTTGTTGCATCTGGCTGTGTCACTAGACTTAGGACAAAGCCAACACAACTGATGATGGCAGAGTAAAGACATAGATGAACCTGGGTCTGTGGTATTTTGACTCAGTAAGTCAATCAGCCCTGGTGGTACCCTACTTCAGGATTTCTTGTTACATGAGATAATAAAAGCCTTCTTGTTGAGTTCATTTGAGATGGGGTTGGAGCTGAAAACACCCTAAGTGTTCAGTTGAGATGTGAATATATGTTTTTTGGATGGACTAAGAGACTTCTTCCTAGACCTGATAAAAACAAACCACTGTAAACCACAAGCAAAGGAAATGTGAGGGGATATTATCACATAACAGATAATATCATAGGTTTTAACATCATGCAGATTTGAGTTTGAACCCAGATGTTTACTGATGGTTTTACTGTGGCCAAGTTTCTTTAGCCCCCCTCAAGCCTCATTTTTTTCATTTCTATAGTAAGGGTAGTAATACTTAGCGCATGGGGTTGTTATGAAGATTGAATGAGATAATTTGTGTCAAGTATGCTACAAAGGATTTGGTGGTTACTAAGGGTAACTAAGGGCTAAAGAAGTGGTAGACTATGTTGATGAATTGTGAATTAAATTGTTTTTATATTTTAATTATCAGCAAGCATCTACAAGCAAATCGTTGTTTAATTGCAATCATGTTAAATGACCCTACAGTATGCCATCAGCAAAATCCAGTGTGTGGGAAACTACGCAACAACCTGGTTTCTTCAATAAGTAAATTGCAAGAAAAGTAAAAGAGGGAGGGAAATATTTTGAGTATATAGAGATGCAAGAGACAATCAAATGTAAAGTACAAATTTTGATTTGAACAAATAAACTATTAAATCACATTAATGAGATAATTGGCAGAAATACGAACACAGGGTATTTGATAATATTAAGGCCTTATTTAAAATTCTTCTGGTTGTGATAACAATATCATAATTTTTTTTCCCCCAAATCTTTATCTTCTGAAGAAAAAAACTGAGTATTTACAGAGGAAATAACATCTGGGATTTGCTTTTGAAATTACTGTGTAGAAGCTGAGGTAGAATGGCAGGGTAGGGGGAGATGAAACAAGATTGGCCATGAGTTGATAATGGTTGAAGCTGAGTAATGAGACCTTATTATGTCATTCTCTCTTCATTTTTTCTTTTTTACAAATATGTGTTTGTTAAGATATAGTTCATGTACCATAAATTCACCCCTTTAAAGTATACAGTTGGGTGGTTTTTATATTATATTCAGAGTTGTATAATTGTTACCCAATCTAACAGTAAAACATTTTTAAAACCACAAAGAGAAACTTCGTACACATCCATTTGCCTCACATATCTAGACCCAGGCAACTATGAACCTATTTTATGTTTTCTCTAGATGCGTTTATTCCAGACACTTCGTGTAAATGAAGTCATACAACATGTGGTCTCTTGTGACTGGTTTCTTTCATATATAATGTTTTGGGGGTTCATCTGTGTTGTAGCATATATTAGTACTTTATTGTTTTTTCATGATCAAATAGAACTCACTTTATGGATATAACACATATTGCTTATCTGTTCATCAGTTGATGGGCATTTGTTATAGATGGCGTCCACATTTTGGTTGTTATGAATAGTGTTGCTATTTACATTTGTGCACAAGGTCTTGTACAGGCATATGTTTTCATTTCTCTTAGATGTATATCTAGGAGCGAGATTGCTGTGTCATATGACAACTTTATATGTAATATTTAAGAAACTACTAAGCTGTTCTCCAAAGCATTGGCAGAATTTTACATTTTGATCAGCAAAGGATGAGCGTTCTAATTTTTATACCTCCTCTCCAACATTTGTTAACGTCTTTTTTCAATTGTAGATATCTTAGTGGGATTTTGATATGCATTTCCCTAGTGACTAATGGTGTTGAACATTTTTTCATATGCCCATTGGCCTTATTTTTTATTTTTTATTTTTTTGAGATGGAGTCTCATTCTGTTGCCCTGGGTAGAGTATCATGGCATCATCATAGCTCACAGCAATCTCAAAGTGTTGGGCTCAAGCAATCCTTTTGCCTTAGCCTCTTAAGTAGCTGGGACTACAGGCACACACCACAATACCTGGCTAGCTTTTACATTTTTATTTTTTTGAGACCTAGTCTCACTTTCTTGTGCTGGGTAGAGTGCCATGTCATCATTGTTCATTGAACCTCTGTACTCCTGGGCTCAAGCAATCCTCTTGCCTCACCCTCCTGAATAGCTGGGACTATAGCCCACCACAATGCCCAGCTTTTTTTTTTTTTGCGGTTTTTGGCCAGGGCTGGGTTTGAACCTGCCACCTTTGGCATATGGGGCTACTCCTTTGAGCCATGGGCGCCACCCAATGCCCAGCTATTTTTAGAGACAGGATCTCCCTCTTGCTCAGGCTGGTCTCAAACTCCTGACCTCAAGGAATCCTCCCACTTCCGCCTCCCAGAGTGCTGGGATTATAGGCGTGAGCCTCTGCGTCTGACCTTATTGGCCATTTTATATCTTCTTTGGAGAAATGTATATTCAAATCCTTTGCTTATTTTTTAATTGAATCGTTTTAATTGTTATTGATTTATAAAAGTTCTTTATATGTTTTGGATATAAATCCTCATCAGATATGTGATTGCAAATATTTTCTCCCATTCAATGTTTCTTTTTTTTTCACTTTCTTGATTGTGTTTTTTAGTAAACACTCTTTACCAATTTGAGGAAGTTCTTATCTATTCCTACATTTTTGAATGTTTTTATCATGAAAGGGTGCTGGACTTCATTGAGGACTTTTTCTGTGTTTATTGAGATGTTCATATGGGTCTTTTCCTTTATTTTATTAATATAATATATTGCATTAATTTTCAGATGTTAAATTTACCACTCATTCCTAGGATAAATCCTAGTTGGTCATGGTATATAATCCCTTTTACATATTGCTGGATTTGTTTTGCTAGTGTTTTGTCAAGAATTTTTGTGTTGGCCAGGTGTAGCGGCTCACACCTATAATCCTAGCACTCTCGGAGGCCAAGGCAGGTGGGTTGCCTGAGCAAGTGTGAGATCCCCTCTCTAAAAAATAGCTGGGCATTGTGGTGGGCGCCTGTAGTCCCAGTTATTTGGGGGGTTGAGACAAGAGAATTGCTTAAGCCCAAGAGTCTGAGGTTGCTATGAGCTCTGATGCCATGGCACTCTACTGAGGGCAGCAAAGTAAGACCCTGTCTCTAAAAAAAAAAGAATTTTTGTCTCACCTAACAAGTACAAACAATGTAACCTAATCTTATGTACCCTCATATTAATCTGAAATAAAATCACATGAATCTGCAAATATGTTCAAATTTATGTGCAATAAAATATATTTGCTTTATTAAAAATGTTAAGATGTCAGAAAAAAGGATTTTTGTATCTACATGAAAAATGTTGGTCAGTATTTTTTTTTTTTCTTCTGTTGCCTTTGGTTTGGGTACTAGGGTAATGCTGGCATTATAAAAGGAATTAGAAAGTGGTCCCTGCTCTTCTATTTTGTGAAAGTGCTTAGGAAGGATTAGTTCTTCTTTAAATGTTCAGTGCAATTCACCAGTGAAGCTATCTGGGCCTTAGCTTTTCTTTGTCAGAGGTTTAAATTTACAAAATCAATCTCTGGTTGTTTTACATCTATTCAGACTACGTATTTCTTTTTAAGTCAGTTTTGTTAGTTTGCATCTTTTTAAGAATTTATCACTTCGGAGCCTGTGGCTCAAGCAGTAGGGCGCCAGCCCCATATGCCTGGGGTGGTGGGTTCAAACCCGTCCCCAGCCAAATAAACTGCAAAAAAAAAGAAGCTTTTACATTGTACCTCATGATTGCGTTAATGTACACAGCTATGATTTAATTAAAAAAAAAAAGAATTTATCACTTCATTTGGTTGGCATACAGAAGCTCATAATATTCCTTTATTTTTAGTTCTGTAAGATGAGTAATGACGTCCCCTTTTTTATTTCTGGTTTTAGTAATTTGAGTCCTCGCTCTTTTTTTTTTTTTTTTTTTTTTTGTAGATACAGATTTTAACTTTGTAACCCACAGTATAGTGCTTTGGTGTCACACAGCTCACAGCAAGCTCCAATTCCTGGGTTTAGGCAATTCTCTCCCCTCCACCTCTCCAGTAAGCTGGGACTACAGGTGCCCGCCACAACGCCTGGCTATTTTTTTGTTTTGCAGTTCAGGTTTGAACCCGCCACCTTCGGTATAAGGGGCCGGGGCCCTACTCGCTGAGCCACAGGCGCCGCCCTTGTTTTTTTTCTTGATCAATCTAAGTAAAGATTTGTCAATTTTGTTGATCTTTTCAAAGAACCAACTTAATAAACTTTTGGTTTTGTTGATTTTCTATGTTGGTTTGTAGTCTCTATTTCATTCGTTTCTGCTTTAATTAGACTTAAACCATGGCTCAGATGGTTTAACTGGTAAATTCTACCAAATATTTAAAGAAGAAATGATGCCAATTTTCTATAATCTCTTCCAGAAAGTAGAAGCAGAGATTATGCGCCTTAATTTCTTCTGTGAGGGCAGCATCACCCCAGTATCAAAACCAGACAAAGACGTTACAAGAAAAGAAAATTACAGGCCATTATTTCTCATGAATACAGATATTATTAACAAAATATTAATAAATTGAATCCAACTTCGTATAAAAAGAATTGTATACCACAACCAAATAGGATTAATTCCAGGTAAACAAAACTGGTTCAACATTAAAAAAATCCATAAAATGTAACTCATTACATCAACAAACTAAAGAAGAAGGAAATGCATATGATTATATCAATAGATGCTGCAGAAAGAGCATTTGACAAAATTCAACAACCATTCATGAGAGCGTCATAAAAAGCCCTCAGCATGCCAGGCATGGTGGCTTACACCTGTAATCCTAGCATTTTGGAAGGCCAACATGGGTGGATCCCCTGAGCTTAGGAGTTCAAGACCAGCTTGAGCAAGAGTGAGACCTGTCTCTTTTAAAAATAGAAAAAAACTAGCTGGGCATTGTGGTGAGTGCCTGTAGTCTCAGCTACTAGGGAGGCTGACGTAAGAGAATCACTTGAGCCCAAGAGTTTGAGGTTGCTATGAGTTATAATGTCATGGCACTCTACCCAGGACAACAGAGAGTGACTATCTCTCAAAAAAAAACCCAAAATAAAAATTCTCACCAAACTGGAATTAGAGGGGTATTTCCTTAATTTGATTAAGAACATCTATAAGAATTTTCCAGTCAACATTATATTTAAATTGTGAGAAGCGGTTTGGTACCTGTGGCTCAGCGGGCTAAGGCGCCAGCCATGTACACCTGAGCTGGCGGGTTCGAATCCAGCCCGGGCCCGCCAAACAACAATGATGGCTGCAACCAAAAAATGGCCGGGCGTTGTGGCGGGCGCCTGTAGTCCCAGCTA
>CAUYRH010007624.1:0-20277 GCA_963574655.1 Perodicticus potto
TCTTTTTTTCCTGATTAGGTTAACCAAAGGTTTATCTATTTTATTGACCTTTTCAAAAAACCAACTTTTTGATTTGTTGATCTGTTGTATAATTATTTTGTTTTCAATTTCATTTAATTCTGCTCTAATTTTGGTAATTTCTTTTCTTCTGCTGGGTGTGGGGTTGGAATGATCTTCCTTCTCCAGTTGCTTGAGATGTCCCATTAAGTTGTTAACTTCCTCTCTTTCCGTTCTCCTGAGGAAGGCTTGCAGTGCTATAAATTTCCCTCTTAGGATGCCTTTGCAGTATCCCAGAGGTTCTGATAATTTGTGTCTTCATTGTCATTTTGTTCCAAAAATTTGGTAATTTTCTTCCTAATCTCGTCTATGACCCAGCTATCCTTGAGCATAAAGTTATTTAACTTCCATGTTTTTAAAAGTTTGACTTCTCTAAAAAAAGTTCACAGCACCATAGACTATGATAACAAAAACTAAAGTCTGCTCTGTCTAGATCCTTATATTTGGAAGTACCAAATGTGATTCTCATAAAGCTAATACCCTTGGGTAATTTTATGTCGTGTATTTGTGAAGGTGACATATGTACATAATTTGAATATTTACATCATAAAACCTTAAGAGGAAAGAGCCACAGTGCCTTGGAATATGACTTACCTGAATGTACTGGGTAATGTGGTTACTACTGGTAGACACGAATATGATGATATTTGGAAGCAGAACTCCGTAGGTCTAAACTGAACTATATGGGCATTAGGCTAGACCACTGGTTCTGTTCATTCCTGGCTCCGCTGGTTACAATGGACAGAATATTGACATTTGGGAATCTATCCATTGCTTCTCAGCATTTTGGCTAAGATCAAGTTTGGTAATCTGTCCCTCTGTATCTCGCCCTGTCCCGACATTATGAACTATCAGTTGGTCTCTAATTATATGTCCCACTCTAGTAAAAAAATGATTAACTTAACAAAGGTGCTGAAAGAAATGTCCAAGCCGGGTGCAATGGCTCATGTCTGTAATCCCAGCACTCTGGGAGTCCGAGGCAGGTCGATTGCTTGAGCTCAGGAGTTTGAGACCAACCAGAGCTAGACCTCATCTCTAAAAATAGCTGGATTTCATGGCGGGTGCCCTTAGTTCACTTCTTGGGAGGCTGAGACAAGAGAATTGCTTGAGCCCAAGAGTTTGAAGTAACTGTGAGCAATGATGGCACAGCACTCTATTGAGGGCAACAAAGTGAGACTCTGTCTCAAAAGAAAAAGAAGAAAAAAAGAAAAGAAAACATGGAAGAAATAGTCCAATAGCAACTGCTTAAAATTATAGTACTAATATGTCAATTGCTAGGATTAGAGAATTTGGGTCAATTTTTACAGAAGTGCATGTTTTAGAGATTTACACGTTTTATACCCTTGGATACTGTCTACTGGGGTAGCTTTGTCCTTCCTTCCCTACTCTGTTCCCAAAGCCACTGGAAGCAGCTACAAATACTTAGGAGCAACATTCGTTGTATTTGCCTCAAAAAAAAAGTCAGTAAATTGAAAAGCAAATTTAAGTCTAATTATTGGTTTTCAGTATAATCTAAGGAAAATGTTTCTAACTCCCATGAAAGTCCTAGGAATACAGACCCTATCTTACATGTTATCTTTTATATTTGTGACAAGAACCATGGACTTCAGAATGAATGAGGTGTAGGCATTGATACAATTTGTGTTTTCAAGTTTCATATAAATAAACTTTTCTATATGAAATATATGATATGTGTTAACCTGCATTGACTACCACTGTTAGAACAACTCGACATGGCTACTAATTAAAGGTGTATAAATTGCTCTAAGTTTGTGAGGAAGAGAATTTACTTTATGTGATGAGCTGTGATAAACACTCTAGTGCAAATTAGATTCTCTTTCGAAAGGGCTCACCTGATTAGGTCAGACTCAGCCACACTTGAGGGGAGGGGATGATGATAAAGTATGCACAAAAGACCCAGGAGTGGTCTAAGTGAGCAGCAGTTAACTGAGAGGCTAAATGCTGAGATGTGGGCAGGGTTAAGGGAGTGAATTGGAACAGTCAGAGCCGAGGAAGTGAAGGATGCCATGACCAGAGCTTGCCGAGAATTTGTAGGGGAAGCTGTGGCCCGAGGGAAAGCAGTTAGTGCCAGAGTCTTGCATGGAATCAGGGAGAGGACACAGAAGAAATAGCATGTCTCTCTTCTGCCTTCTAATCTGTGGGTGCGTCCGGGCCAAAATCTACCAGAAACCAAGGGTTCAGAGCCTGGATCATGCTCTTCATAGGGATTGACCTCTTAGGACAGAGGAGCAGAGCAGAGCAATGAATTGACCTATTTGATGGCAAATAACCATCTTATTGCTCAAGAAATGGCAGTTGTGGGGTGGTGCCTGTGGCTCAGAGGAGTAGGGCGCTGGCACCATATCCCGGAGGTGGTGGGTTCAGACCCAGCCCTGACCAAAACCACGTGCACACACACACACACACACAAAAAAAAAAAAAAAAAAAAGAAAAAGAAGAAGAGAAAAAAGAAATGGCAGTTGTTAAGGGATCTCTGATTAACCAGCCTATTTGTGTAAGTCCAGAAGTGTGAAGGACTGGGCTCCCCTGTAAACATTATAAGTAGATTTTTTTTGGCTGGGGCTAAGTTTGAACCCGCTACCTCGGTATATGGGGCCAGCACCATACTCCTTTGAGCCACAGGTGCTGCCCCATTATAAGTAGTTTTGATAGGTGGGTGAAAGGAAGGAACTGGCCAGTTTTGGTTTTGTGAGCAGAACTGTAATAATGAGCTACCTCTTACATATTTATTTTCACGGAGGAAATAATTGGCATATATTTATATATAGCAATTGGCAATATAATGATGAAGTTATAAAATTCATAATGAATCAGAACTTATTCCATAACATATGTGTTAAGAGAGGAAAATAGAATGTTAAGTTACATTAGTACTTTAAAAGAAGTCTACTGATTTTTTCTCAAAAAAAAAAAGAATTCAGTAAGTTCCGTTGATAGTTGATTGAAGGGTGGGAACTTGTTCAAAGGTGGGGGCACGAAAGTATGTTTCCTTTTTGGTTTTCATGAACTGAAATACATGATTAAATGTACTATATCCACAAATAATGGCTTACTGAAGCTTTTGAGTAAATTTTGGGATCAAAATTATAACACCTACAACGATCACATTGAACCCACAGCTAACCAATAAAAACAGTCAAAGTGAGCGTTTTTCTTTTATGAGTACCCTTAGTTGAAATGGTGAAAGCAGTAGTAGCTATAATAAACTTTTAAGAGTCAGGGTTTTAAAATTTATACTAATCCTTCCTCTGGAAGAATTTATTTTTTTATCTTAATGTATAAAGCACAAAGCATTTCTGTTTTCTTTTGAATTTCTGGCTTTTAAACTTCACTAGGCTTGTAGGTGGGAACAGGGCAGGAGGGGCCTCGCCTGTCCATTTCTACCACACTGACAGTTGAATGTGGAAACTCAATATTTTATGGTGGACAGGCCAGAGGGAGACTCAGATTCTGATTTTCCAGAATAGCCCGTTAGAAATCAGAATTAGAAGATGGAAATCATTTACTGTGGGACCACTTGTTTAGTATTTCCAGTGGTTTTTGGTTATTCATTGGTGAGTAATGGGATGAATATCCAATTTATTATTCTTGGAGATATAGTCTGAATACCAAATTATAATGCATTTAGCATAGTTATAAATAAAGGAGATAACACATAATTCATGTTTTTCTTCAAATGTGCAAAGTCTGTTTTAAGATCTTGCAATGTTACAATGCCTGTAATGCCTATTTATATGTTCATTTTGCATTGAAAAAAATTGCCTTAATGTTCTAATTAGCATGTCCATCATATTTGTGAGAATACTTTCACACTTACAGTAGTAGAAAACTACAAACGTTAGTTAGTTCAAATGTTCCCTTAGGAAAATTAAAAGAGTCTTTAGGCTCAGTGCCTGTGGCTCAAGCGGCTAAGGCGCCACCCACATACACCTGAGCTGGTGGGTTTGATCCAGCCCGGGCCCGCCAAACATCAATGATGGCTGCAACCAAAAAATCGCTGGGCATTGTGGCAGGTGCCTGTAGTCCAGCAACTTGGGAGGCAGAGGCAGGAGAATCGCTTGAACCCAGGAATTGGAGGTTGCTGTGAGCTATGATGTCATAGCACTCTATCCAGGGTGACAGCTTGAGGCTCTGTCTCAAAAAAAAAAAAGATTCTTTATTTTGGAGATAAATATATATATATATATAGATATAATGTATCTATAGATACATATAGATATATATGTAGATATATATAGATATAATGTATATATATATTATATATATATATATATAATGTATATATATATTTTTCTGGATAGATCTTGTAGCACAAACCTCAGATGGAACACAGGCTGGTGATTCTGAGGACAAAATAGAAAGTCTGAAGCATGGACTATTTAATATTAGGCTAATCCTAACTTTAATATTGGGCCTGGAAGTCTTTCTGATTTGCATTCTGTTTTAACTACCTGTGTCTGTTTACATTATTTCAATTGGCCCAGTGAAGGTAGAAATTCCCACCTGAAATGTAGGCGGAGGATAGGTTTATGCCAATGTTAGACCATCTGGTATTGTTTGAGGACCAGTGGAAAGGTTGTTCCAATTTTATTAAAAAGGCTTTTTTCTTCCCTAATTTTATGAGTACTTCAAGCTAATCTAAATCTTTCCATTTCTCTTCAAAGTTTCATTATTCCTGGAAATGATGAGCCTGAAATAGCAAGAATATAATTTTATTTTATGATCCATGTTACTCTAATTCAAAATTTCCCTCAATTTAACACTAGTCATTCTAGAAACAATATTTTTATTTAAATAGAGCATTTCATCATTTTTAATGATAACATAAGCGACTCAAATGTAACTTAGAAGCTTTGCTTTGACATATTTTTAAAGGTTAAAAAGTTTGAAACTACTACTTGTTGAACCCTGAAAATAATCAGTACTTTTGCTCTGCGCCTTTTAGTTTGTTTTCCATTTCCCTCTCCAAATTTCGAGTTCTCACTGAAAAATCACTCACCAGAGTAGACTGGAATAGCTCCAGGAGGAAGTACTACATTATTGTAATTGGGTAGTTTTTTCTCTCTGAGTTGGAAGGGAGGGAAATAGAAAGTAGTATTATTTTGCAACCTTGGAGATGCTGCTGAGCTAAGTGCTGTATTGGGAACTTTCTGACCTACTTTGTGTACATCACATTGCCACATAGATGGGGGGGATGCCTCAGCTCTGCCTACTTGCTTTTGCTCTGGGATGGGAGGGTTTAAAATCTTTCTGGTGGTGGAATTTATTATCCCCTCACCTTGGGATCTTACCCTCATAATACAGAGTGTGATTTATTTTTTGCCCTCTTGTTGAAAAAATGTGGTCCTGTCATAAAGTGGAAGTGGTACTCTTTCAAAAATTGAAAAGAAACTGGGTAGCTGGATTATAGAAAATGCATTTTTTTTTCCAGGCTGTTTGACTTCAACAGGAGTAATCTATTTGTGGGTGTTAATAAATCGTAGTCTGCCAAGAGGTGATGCTGCTATCTGTTCTGTGGGTTTGGATTTACTTAATATTTGCTTAACCTGCTCTCTGCTCCAGAATTTCAGCATTCTGGATGCTATAGCAAAGCAAATATTTCTGTAAAGGACAAATGCAGGTTTTTTAGTAATAGTCAAGATGAGTGTCTGGCAATGAACTTCAGTGTTTTCCTATTATTCTAATCTCTGGAGAAATAATATGGTTAATTATCTTGGGAATAATATTTAGGTGGATGATATTTATTTTCTTGTAATAGTGAAGTTTGAACAGACAACTGAATTGGTTTGCTTTATATTTATTCAGTAAGTATATCTAGGATAAGTTTATTTTGATTAGTGAGTTAAAGTGGTTTTATCTTTATGCCCTTGTTGTTCCTGGCATAAATTCTAGGTCAAGGTAACTCTCAAACTGCTAAGTGAGTATTTTTCAGGGGAGTCTTAGAAGTTGAGGACAGAGCTCTTAAATCTTCCTGGCCGAGTTGCCATCCATTGAATCACTGGGCTGAGATAGGATCAAAGTCATTTTTTATTCCTAAATAAAAGAGGTTAAGTTTTCATTAAAAAAAAAGATTCCAGTCCAAAGAATACTTTAAGTCACTGAAAGGGAAGGTCACAGTGTGTTTTACTTCTAATAAATTATTAACTGAAGCTTTTGGAACAATTCTAGAGAAGAAAATCACATTTCTTGCTATAAGAAATTACAGCACTTGTTAAAACACTCTCAAGATTTGTGTTTTTAATCAGTTTAATGTTATTATAGCTAATCCACCTACTATCTCTGAGAAGTGGGTAAAAATTATTAACCCTGTTTTACAGAGTGAGATGTGGAGACATGGAGGCTAAGTGAGGCCGTCAGCATCTCTCAGTGGTGAAAAGAGGATTAGTCCGATATTCACATGGGTGTTTGGTCCTCAGTATCTTTGATTTCACTTGTAATGAATCGCACTTCTGCCCCCTCTGCTCATATTTGGAAAAAAAGCACTGACATTTGACCTTCATCTTTCTTATTTCTCCTTAATGATCTTTGTGAGCCATTGAAGATAAAGCATCATGATTTTGAAAGACTACAGCATCTCTTAATCTTTTGTAAAATATGCATACGTTACAGTTGTAACCAACTATTATTTCATGTTAATGCTAAAGGTCTTAGATGGGTCTGGAAATTAAATTAAAATTTAATACATAGTCTATTTTAATTGCTAACCTTTTCATGTCTATGTATTTGGGGACAATAAACCAAATAACCAACCAACTAGTATTTCAAGACATCTAGAGATTAAAATTCACTTGTGTTGCATAATTTTTGGCCACAGATTTTCTCAGGTAATTGTTGTGATAACTTTGTTTTAGGGACTGGCTGTATCAGTAGACAATTTAGGTCACATAGTATTGCGTGTGTGAAATAGAGTTAGTTATTTTTAATGCTAAAAGTTGGAAATAACAAGGGATGTAAGTATAAATAACTTTGCACTAAGTAACAGGAATATTTTCCATGTAGTGAAAAGTTGAGACCAGGTTATGGAAGATAAAATAGAGAAAAACAATCACAAGGCAAAGGAAAAAATTAAAGAGATAACTATGATAAAAGATAAGAAAACAGGTATAGAAATTCAAGCCATGAATACATAATAAGTATTCTTGAAGAATAAGATTAAAAACAATGTGAAGTAAACAATTAAAATTACAGAAGAAACTTTTGTGAACTAAAAGAAATTCTGAATTTTGGAATGAAATTTCACTATTATCTATGGGTAATTGAAGAAAATAAATCCTATATTTAGACTTATTCTAATAAAAAAAATAAAATTTCTTCACATACCCAAACACTTAACAAAAGGGGTAAATATGAATTTGGCATCAGATTTCTCTTTCAGAACACCAAATATCATGTAATGGTATTTAAAGAATATTTTGGGAAAAACCTTATGGCCTCAGAATTCTCTGTCTTTCCAAGTTGGAGTTCATCGATAAGGAAAACAGGGAGACCATTGCTGACCAGCACCGTTTCAGAACCTATAGTACTTCAGAAAATTTCTAGTTTGGTTTTTCTACCAAATCCCTTCTAATTTCTCTAAAAAATTATCCATATAATAAATGATGTGTTTAATGACTTTTATTATCATCTTACCATTCTACATTTAAAGAGCACCATCAATGGATTTTCTTTTTCTGTTGATTTTAAGATTGTTAAGAGTCAAATATATTCAAGGCTTACTGTAATGAGATCAAGGATGATATCTGTCCACTATATTTGTGGCTGCACTTGGAGCTGAGTACATGGATACCCAGGTGAAGATTATGTCTCCCAGTCTTCTTTGCAAGTAGGTGTGGTGATGTGAATGCATTGTGGCCAATGAGGTCCACTGGAATTGACACTCGCAGTGGGAATGCAAGTGTAGTGAAGCATCGTCTTGAACCACATAGATGTGGACTGTGCCTTTGGGAAGACAGACCTACAAGATAGACAAAGTAGTGTGGCTGGAAGACTGTACAGAGCAGACTTACTTTCTCTGCTTATAATTTTCTCTAACAAATAATATTCTATTTTTTAAAATTCACTACTATTTTATTCTCTGGAATATCAGCTGGATTTTAGTTAATATAGGTAAAAAGAGGGCACGGTATGCAATACATTTAGATGTCTCAGTTCTAACTCCAATTTGTGTTTTCATCATTGTTTTTCTTTTCTTTCCTCATTGAGTATACCTTGAAATTTTATTTGTCCTTGTGTGCTTGATTAAATATTCTAAATATAAACACTTTTACCACCTAGATATCCTTCCTAGATAACCAAGAGATGAATCAAAATTTAGACTCAGAAGTTGGGAGTTGTAGTAGGGTAGGATTAGTATGTAACAGTTGTTTAACAATCGTAGCTATAGTTAGATTTTCCTTTTTTCCACCTGCATTCTACTTTTTGAGTTTGGGACATAATGGGGTTAAGGCAAGAGAGACTCTAGTAATGCTACTCAAGACTCCACTCTCTTGGACTTGTCATACAAGGACGAATAAAACACAGGTTGGCCTTTAAATATATACTTGGAGGGAACAGAACAATGTTCCCATAAAAATCCTTAACTAAGAAATTCATGACCTTGAAGGCTGGCTTGGATCTCGTTATCTTAAACCACTGAAGAAAGCAAATAGTCTTAACTGCAAACCAGTTAAGACTTTTTGTCTCAGTGTCCACTTTGACATTAATATTATCCTGCTGCTTCCTTTGTTCCTATTTGCTTGATTCACCTTGTCCCGATGTCCACTTTAATTTTGTTCAGAAGAGATTGTCTTTGGTCTTTTATCTTGAGAAATTTTAACTCTTGATTAAATTAACTATTTACGATCAATAGCCAACATCATATTTAATGAGAAAATATGAGTGGTTATCCTAAAATTAGAAGTCACCATTATTTGACCATATTCTTCAATTTATGGGCAATGAAATGAATTATGAAATAGAAACAAAAGGTATCAATATTTGAAAATAAGAGATTAAAATATCATCATATACAGATGATATGATTTTTTAGCTTAAAAACCTAAAAGAACCAGTTGAAACGATTATGACTAGTAAGAAATGTCTGTAAACTAGTTAGAAACAAGATAGGAAAAAAAGTTGAGACAATAGTTTTCTTATAAACAAGTAACAGCTAACTGACATACAAGAGATAAAAAATCCACTGAAGTTCACATTAAGAATAGCAAGACTCATAATATCAGAAAATCTCTCTGAGGGACGATACCTAACAATGCAAACATCGTAACCTAAATTAATCTGAAACAATAATAAAAAAATTAAAAAAAAAACACAAAAACCCCCCAACCTTTCTGGACCCACATCGAACTATTTTGTCCCTGCCCTTTAAAGGTTCTAAATTCCACTGGGTGAGATTAATATACAGACTTACAATCACGACATGGTGTGTTAAATGCTAGGATAAAGGTGACATGTAGTATGGGGATATTTTAGCTGAGTTTTATAGGAAAAGTATAATTTTGGTGAATTTTAATAGGCAAAGTTTGTTCAGAGAGTCTTCGAGGTATCAGAGGGAACTTCACTAATTTGGTAAGGCTGGACCCTAGGAAAGGAAGTGGGGGTGGTGAAGCTAGTGAGCAAACGTGTACTCAGCTCACTAAGGGCTTGGTGGGCTATGTCCAAGGCAAGGGAAATATCTCACCTTTGATCCTTCTAATCCCTTCTCCCACCATGTACACATTTTGTGATGGCAGTGGCTTGGATAGCATTGGTTAGGTCTCTGACATTCTATTCTGAAGCTATTTGATGTGAGACTGGTTGTACAGCTTCTTATGCTCCCTGACTCTGCTTTTATAATCAGGCTAAGGTATTTTAATTGCCTTTGAAAATATTAATTTTATTTCAAAATATTCAGGGGCACAAATGCGTTTGTTACATGGATAGCTTTTATAAAATGCCTTGGTCAGGGCTATAAGTGTGCTCATCACCCGACTAGTGTTCAATATACCTGTTAGGTAGCTTTTACCCCTGTTCTCCTCATCCCCTCTTCTTGATTTCCAGTGATTTTTACCTCTTTATGTGCCCATCAATTAGCTCCACATTAATACAGACTGCATGTGCTGTTTGTTTTTCCATTCTGGAGATGCAGCACTTTGGATAATCATCCATATAGTTTCATCTGAATTGTTGCAAAAAACATTAATTCATTTCTTTTTATGGCTGAGTTGAAAGCTGTAATATACACATGCCACATTTTGTTAATTTACTTGAATTGATGGGTACTTGGGTTGATGCCACATCTTGCAATTGTGAATTGCTGCAATAAACATTCAAGTGCAGGTGTCTTTTTGACATAATGACTTCTTTTCTTTTGGGTAGATACCCAGAAGTGGGATTGCTGGATCAAATGGTAGGTCTACTTTTAGTTCTTTTTTTTTTTTCTTTTTTGAGACAGAGTCTCACTCTGTTGCCCTGGGTAGAGTGCTGTGGGGTCATAGCTCACAGCAACCTCAAACTGTTGGGCTCAAGTGATCATCTTGCCTCAGCCTCCCTAGTGGCTAGGACTATAGGTGCCCACCACAATGCCTGGTTATTTTTAGAGACAGGGTGTCTTGCTCAGGCTGGTCTCAAACTCTTGAGCTCAGGCCATCCACCTGCCTTGGCCTCCCAGAATGCTGGGATTACAGGTGTGAGCCACCATGCCCAGACTGCTTTTAGTTCTTTGAGGAATCTCCATATTGTTTTCCATAGAGGTCGTACTAATTTTCAGTCTCACTAACAGTATATAAATGTTCCTTTCTCTTTGCATCCACATTAGCATCTATTATTTCTGGACTTGGTCACAAAAGTCTTTCTAAATGGGTGATATCGCATTGTGGTTTTAATTTGCAATTTCCTGATGATTAACGATGCTGAGCATTCTTTTCATATGTTTTTTGGCCACTTCTCTATCTTCTTTTGAAAATATTCTGTTCATGTCTTTCCCCCATGTTCTAATGGGACTGATTTTTCTTTTTTCCTTGCTGATTTGCCTGAGTTTTTGTAGGTTCTGGATATTAGACCTGTATTGGACATATAGTTTGTGAATATTTTCTCCCATTTTGTAGGTTGACTACTTGGTCTGTTGATTATTTCCTTTGCTGTGCAGAGGTTTTTTAATTTAATAGATTGACTGGTATACTGATTGGGGGCTTCCATGGCTCCAAACTCCCTGTCAGGGATTGGGTGCTTATGGATAAGGGTTTTACGTTTAACCTGTGACCTTAATGCAAGGTCTCAAGGTGGCCCTCACAGTCAAGGAGTTGACCTCCTGTGGTGGACCTGAAGTTACCCGAAGTTCACCCAAATCTCAGAAGAGGGCCTTATACCAGTATACACCTTATTGCTCCTTTGGGAAGAATGGCTTAATGGGCTGTGTATATGTGGGTTCACCTAATGGCTATACCTTAAAAAAATGAGGGCCTTTGATTAGGAAGGTGCTAGTCAGGTCTGAGACTGGGTCTTCATAAAAAATCGTGAGGTTTGATTGAGAAATCAGGGTGTTTCATTGCCTCTGCCAGCTGAAGGTAATTGAAGCTGGGGTAGGGGGAAGGTCATGCATTCATGTGTATGGCTGTATTCTAGTCAGGTATGCCTTCAGGTCTTTAGCTTTTAAGATGTATAAGTTAAATTTCACGAAAGAGATCATCCGTCTTGCTTGGCACAGGCTGAGCCACTTGATGGTAATATTGCTAATAGCGGATAACATTTAAGGAGCACTTAGTATTATGCAGAGCCTTATGCTAAGTGCTTTCCTTGAAGATTTACCCCCTGTGGGAAGGTCACGGATCATTATCCCCATTCTGCCCAGTGAGCAGACTGGGGCTGGGGAGGTAGCACCATGCTCATGCTCACGCAGGTAAGGTTTTCTGGGAGTGGCTCTCAAACCCACACCAGTCCGACTCCCAGGAGCACCTCAATCAAGGTGCGACACTGTCTCAGGAATTTAGAGTTTGAATGAATGGTCAGGCTGTCATTTTCTATTCTCTAGGTGGACACCAATATGAAGTTTGAATACAAATGTGTTGATCAGGAAAGTTTTCTGTACCTGAGATTTCTTGTTTTTGTCTATGTCTTAATTGAACAAAAACCATGCACATGGAAGCAGAAAGCTGTTTCCTGCTTCTTCGGGCTTATGGAGCTGATAATATCTGTGAATGCGCTGGGTTCCATTCGCAGTGGCTTTTGCAGACTGGTATGGAGAGGAGGTGTGGACGGGGAGGGAGCGGCATAGATAAACCACGAGTGCAGTTCCACGAGTCCCAGATGTAGGCTAGGTGCAGCTGGCAAGGGCTAGGAAGAGGAGTGCATGGGAGAGCTCCAGGCTCATCCCATAGGTAAAGTAACTTTCTCCTTGTGAAATCCATGTTCATCTAGCTCTGCTTGAATCACACCATTCTCATGAGGCAGAAAGAACTGAAGAGTGCTTCTGTTTACTGGAAACTTACTGGGATCTGAAGCTCCTAGAATCTATGAATGAAGCTCTGAACACTGTAATTTTGGGTAGGAGTTGAGCTTGGAAGCTGGGAAAGGCAGTAAACTAACATGCCAGGTGACTTTGCAGGTCACTGAGCAGCTTGGTCATTTTGCCATGGCACACTTTTGTGAGATCACCTGTATTTATTGGAGCTTTTACTATCTAGTGACTGGAAGCCTGCTGATGTCTTTCAGGTCCTAAAAATGTAGAAGGACTATCTTGCAGTATATTATCTCTTTGTCTTAGGAACAGTATTGCTTTGGACACAGCATCAGCATCTGGCTGATCTTAAAATGTTGATCTTTTAAAGTAAAAAAAAAAAAAATAATAAATTTTACTTATTAAGGGGAAGTGAATTTCACTTTATTACAGTTGACATTAATAAAAACCAAAGTATTATGTTAGAAAATGTTACTGCATCAGGATTATTTACTGATTGTAAAATAATTTTTAAATATATTTTTTTCTAAAGCATAATACTTTAAATCCTCTACTTGATGGGCATAGCAAGGCTTAGAGTGTTCCGTGGTTTTACCAATCTGAAAAGCGTAGCTTGGGGTCTGTACGCGGATATTGTTTCTGAGAGCCCACAGTTTGTGGATGGATGAGAATACAGATTGGCTGGAATACTTGGAATGATGGTGGTTAACTCCTACTATTAAGTTTATGATATTGTCCAGGGTTAGATCTCACTCACGATGGTGGCAATAGCTCACATTTACAAGGCGCTTTCATCGTGAAGGATTCTAGGATGTCTTCTGAGCATATTTCTAGAGGAATGACTATTCTCTGAGATGTGGCCATTTCTTATAAGAGTGACACTGCCCCCCAATGGTAGTGTCGTCACAGCACTGAGATACCCACTGAGGACAAGGGTGATGAAGACAGTCAGTTAGGCTTTAATTTTAAAGGAACACATTCTACTAACCCAATTCAACCGCAGACCGATATCAACATCCTTCAACAGGTCTTCAGGAAGCCTGCGATGATTATGAAGTCAGAGAGTGACTTTTGTATGATCTTGGATAGAACACAGTCCCTTAACATCATGTCAACTTAGTATTTTTATTTTCAGTGGTAATAGTTCTCTCTTCTGACTTAATAAAAAGCAGATGTTCTGTGTCCCTTCCACTAGACATACGTTCCTTGGAAATTTCTAATTTCTTTATTTCCCTTGTTTATGTCTGTGTAGGGTCTCCTCCTTAGGAAGTAATTGATAGTCGGGGGAGGACACCACAGGGGTTTTAAATTCCTCCTAGATATCTGCCTTTGTCAGAGCAAATACAATTTAAAAATAAGAGGCTTAATTCTCCCTGATGAAAATAAAGGAAGAGATTTTCCCTCTCTCTTTTCATAGAGGACTTGTTTTAGAAAATGTGTAATTTTAATGCCTTTCTCTGTCTCTTCAAAATACATGTAAATGCATTTAAAAGCTTAATTTGTCTCTTACCAGATTTATGGTCCAAGAATGTTTTCCTTAAGGACCTGGGAGCTATCTCTCTCTTTGAAAAGTTATTATCAAGAGAGAGAGTGACGTTTTTTTCCCCAGCCTCTTGGGAGGGTAAGAGCTTAACATCAGAGGGTGGTTGACTCCAAAACTCCCTTTTTATCATATAAATATAAGAGATTTATTTTTTCTTTGGGTAAAGCCAACTAGCTAACACAAATGGATTGCTCCAATTACCAAATGAATTGGGGCTGAACTTTGTGTGAGAAGTGGTGCTTCTGAGTCCTCTTACTCAGAGGACTAGGTACTGTGCGTCTTGAGAATGCATATGTGGTAGGTTGTGGCCACTTGGCTGTGAAAAAAGGAGATTTCTTCTTGTCTTTTCAATCTCTTAGCAGGTTGGCTGTGATGGGCACCATGTTCAGGTTCAATGTTTATTTATTAATAAAACCTTGCCTTCTTTTCCATCTGTATGAAGAGATTTTCTGAGTTGGTAGAAGATTTGTTTAGAAATTTTATTTCCCTAACACCTTCCTTTGAAAAAGTTCCCATGGGCTGGTTAATGGAGTTTTATTAAACAGCCAAGGCACAGTGTCGGCATCCCTGTGGGAGGGTGACACGGGAGATGAGAACATTTAGCCCGTGCTGGTGCCTGCTATGTGCTGGCCACTTTGCCGTTGGCTTCAAGGCGTTCTGTTTACTCTGAGGAAACCTAGAGAGGTCAGTTGAATTTTCTTGCACATTTTAAAAGATAAAAAGGTGACTAGTGAAATAATAGCATTATCATTACATTTAATGTATACGTTTTTAAAAACACGGAGGGCTAGGGTTGAAAATTCCCAAATTTTACTTCTGGGTATCTTTGATTGAGCCTTTGAGTCTCTCTGCAGTCGTGTGCCTCTGAGCCGTAACACCTGCTCTGAATTCTTCCTTCCTTCCTTCCTCTCTTCCTTACTGATCTCAGGGAGGCCTGTGGAGAAGCGGGAGTGGGGGAGTTCAGGTAGGGGCAGGGGCTTTGTCCCATAGCTAGATGGCATCTTAATCATATATCATAAATCCAGCGCAGGGCCAAAGCTACCGAAGGGAGATTCCTGTTGGTCTTATTGCATTAACATTTGGCCAGGAAAAGCGTAGTTCTTTTTATTTAAAATGTTTCCTTTTGCCATATTAAGATTCTCCATAAAACGTTTTCAAATCTTTTCTTTCAATAGCTTTCAGACTCCTGTTTAATTATAGTCAATTCATTAGCATTTACAACCCGATAATCTGTATGATATATTCAGTGCTGTGAATACAAAGAGGGTCAATAATTATTAGATATTACAGACCAAACAATAGGAGGTGGTACGGGGGGCGGGGGGACAGGGAGGTGGACACCATGACCTTGAATGTGACTCCTGTTATTACATATCTCTTATATAGATGTGGGAAAATTCTATAACCCCTCCCTGAGTCTGTTTCCTCATATTCTGGGCTGGGATAATGTTAGATGATATACTAAAATCTAAAACATTCTTAGAGAAAAATCAGGGAGTAGGATGAGGAGTGGAGAATCCTGGGGTGGGGTGGGGGCTGCAGTAGGGTCCTGTGCAGACAGGACTTGGGATAACTCCCAGGTACCAAGGCCCGGGTAATGTGATGTGAGCTTCCTCTGCAGCAGCCCCCCTCACTCACCCATGGGTCGCCTGTAACTGGTGCTCAGGGGGCACACAATGGTGCATCTCAGGGCTGGTCTACAGACAGACTGCACTGGAGTTTTCTGGCCTGAAGTCACCAAGTCAGTGGACTCAGAAGCAGCAGGAATGGGGCAGGAATGGGGCTTGGATGTTTGCATTTGAAAAGCAGCCCAGATAAATCTTACATACATTGTATTTGAAAATCATTCTTCATTGGGCCATGCCTGTGGCTCAGTGAGTAGGGTGAGGGTGGCGGGTTTGAACCCGGCCCTGGCCAAATTGCAACAAAAAAATGGCCAGGCGTTGTGGCCTGTAGTCCCAGCTACTTGGGAGGCTGAGGCAAGAGAATCACCTAAGCCCAAGAGCTGGAGGTTGCTGTGAGCTGTGATGCCACAGTACTCTACCCAGGGTGACAAAGTGAGACTCGGTCTCTAAAAAAAAAAGAAAGAGAATCACTCTTCGTGTGGTATTGTAGACATTGTGGAATACTATTTAGCCATAAAATTGAAACAACTTGGATGGAATCAGAGGCCATTATCCTGAGTGAAGTCACAGGAATGGGAAACAAATATTACCTGTTCTCCCTGGTAGGTGGGCGTGTCCACTGGCCACACAGTGGGGCGGCCGACACTGAGGACTCCGAAAGGCAGGAGGGTGAGGGATGAAAAGTTACCTCCCGGGTACGGTGTCCACTATTCAGGCCCGACTTCACCACTACACAGTATGACCACATAACAAGCTGCGCTTAGACCCCCTAAGTGTATAAAAATTAAAAAAACCTTTTTCTTTTTTTCTAAGCAGAGAAGGGCACCCAGGTAAGTGTGCTCTCCAGGGCCAGATGTTCATCCGGTCAGTGTCCTTCTGCTGCTTTTCTTATCACTCATTGACACTTGTACTTAAGAATGTGAACTAATTCTAAAATTTTCTCAAGCTAATTTAGCAATCGTGCCACCAAGAATTGTACAGAAATGTATTCCCAGTCTGACTCTGGCTCACGTTTGCATCATGCCCTTTCCTCCTGCTCCCTGAAGGTGAGAATGCTGCTGGCCTTGTGGTGTTGCCATCTTCCTTCGCATCAGAGGGGGCTCTGCTGGGCCACCTCAGCCCTGCAGGAAGCTGGATCAGCACCCCTGAGGCCATCCCTGCATCCAACGCCATGTCGTCACCCTGCCCAGCCAGTCTCCACACTGCTTCAGAGTGTTTCTGATGTGGGAACCAGACACCACTGTCCTGAAATCTGCCTGTCCAGGTACGTAGCTCTGTAGCCCTGTATGGGGTGCAGGGGCACGAGACTGAGAGTTAAGAATGAATTTCCTCGGTGAACCAAGCAGAGAATCTTTCCTTTTATTCACTATATGCCTCCACAGTTGCTCCTTAATTTTTAAGACATAAGATGGAGATTGCAAAGTGTGTATGGTATTGACGTAATGGTCAGAGAGTTCGATACATTGAACCAGAGCAGAGCGATTTCATTTCCCAAATAGCAGAAAACGGCCCTGACAGGACAACCATACGTACTTTCTGGAGACTGAGAGGAAAGTCTGCTGGCTGCAGAGACGGCTGCAGCAGAGGGAGGCTGGAGGGACGTGGGTGTGAGTCTACGTGTTTCCAACACGCTGAGAAAATGTTATTGCACAAAGCAAACAGATTTCTAATGTTAGTAGAATTGGTCAGGCTGTTCCTTCACTTTGTGCGTGAAGATAGACTGGGACAAATGGGGGTGATAATAATAAGTGGCCTCCACTGAGCGGCTGTGTTGTGCCAGGCCCTGCACGAGGCATAATGTGACTCGGCATAGTGGGGATTCTGGCAATACCTGCTTCATGGGGTAGTTTTCTAAGCAAAATGGTAATGTGAGCAAGATGCTTAACATGGTGCATTGCACAAAGAAAGGGCTCAAGGAAGGTCAGTTATTACTGATTTTCTTACTGACCCTTTGAGAGGTGGCCTAGTGTAACTCAGGTTAAGGGCACAGGCTCTGACCTTGCACTGCCTGGTTTAAGTCCAGGTTCTCTGCTGGGGCCAAGTGAACATCTTTGGTGTCATTTTCCTTTCGTGTAAAATGGGAGTCATAATACTATCCATACCTTGGAAATGTTACAGGATTAAGTGTGTTTAAGGCAAGGCTTGGTGGGTGGAGCCAAGATGGTGGCCTGTAGCCAGCTTTCTGCAGACGCTCCCGTCCAGAAGGAGAGTTAAAGGACAGAAATTTAGCAAGAAAACCAACGGTTTGGAACTGAGCCAAAAGAGAAGGTCGAAGAACGCACATTGTCCCTGCTGGAGCGACCTGCGACCCCAAGGATACAAATAAAAGGTACAGAGCACATCACCAAGCGGATGGGAGTCCCCTCCCCCATAAGAGTGGCTGGCACTACATGCCATACCTCCATACAAACAAGTAAGCAGAGTTCAGATGTCCTCCCACTCTACCCCACGGTAGAGACCCTCTAAAAACTGGACCTCCTTCCCCTACTAGGGTGCCTTGGCACTCTCCTGCCAGGCATAAAACTGTATTAAAACTGCATATATTCTCTACCTGAAAGTTGGAACTCCCGGCACTCCCCCCCACTCTCACCCTGAGGTCTGGAGTTTTGTCCCCCACGGAGTCCAGGTTATTGGACGCTTTCTCGAGGGGTGTGGACAGGGCGCGGGCTGTGCTGGTCTGTGCTGTTTTCTGGCTCGGGAGTGGTGAGAGGAATAGTGAGCTGAGAGGTGGCCGAAGTGGAGAGGCGGTCCCCTGAGGCACCAAGCGGCAGCACTGAGAAAGCTTTGCTAAAGTTCGGCCGGCTGCACCTAGCCCTCAGGGGATAGCAGCTGAGACAAAGGGCTGAATCTCACAGACTGAGTCAGGACTATTAGCAGCCCAGCATCTCTTCCACAGGGCAGAAATTCTGTGAACCTGTTCTGTTCTATCGGCTTTTTCACCTACTTTACATCAATCAGGGACAGGGCTGGAACTGAGTGAATCACCCCATCCCCTATCAAGTACCCAGGTTGTCAGGCCTCACCTCCCCCCTGCCATTACTGACATAACTGGTGGACTGGCTGAGGAGCCACAGAGCCCAGTGTGACCTAGGCAGGCGCAAACCTCTAGAGCATCTGCTCATTGGAGTGAACTGGATCACAGCCCTGCAGGGTTACCAGAGACTGGGTGTGACAGAGGGGCAAGGTGAGGAAGGAGGCATCAACCTTCCCAGGCTAATTTACTGGCTGGGGGGGCCCTCCTGAGCTCACGGAACCCTGGAGTGAGTTATACTAAAGCTGCCAGCAGACTCCTGCTATCTAGTCGCCAGAGACTTTTCAACTCTTTGATTTGAGGTTGGTACTGGCTCGGACAATTGATTGGGTCCTCTTCAACTGGGCCAATCACCCAAGGACTTTCCAATGTTGTACACTGGGTGTGTGGTAGTGGGAAGGTTTGTTTTTTCCTTTTCCAATTGTTGTGGAATTGTTGTGGGGGCGTGGTGACATAACAACTGGTATTTCTCCACAGCTCAGATTCCAGTACAGACTAACCAATTCTCTAGGGTAAGACAGAGACCAGCTGAAAATAAGACAGAGCCACTTAACCCCACGACATCAAGAAGGCCCCCAGTTTCGTGGGCAGTAGCAAAGTATGGGTTGGCAAAACTCTGGGGGAAAAGGTACAAACACCAGTCCCAGCTTACAGGCAAAGGAAGGACTGGTCAATCACTACTCCTAGAACCCCCAACCCAACTTATCCTTACCTACTCACCCAGCCAAATGGTGCGAAATAAATATGGGGCGGACTCAGCGGAAAAACTCTGGAAACATGAACAACCAGAGTAGATCAACCCCCCTCAAGGAACAATTTGGCGGACACAAATGACAATCCTATGCATAAATAGATGACTGAGATGTCAGAAATTGAATTCAGAATTTGGATTGCAAACAAGATTAATAAAATAGAGGAAAAATTGGAATTAGAAATTCTGGGAGCATTTCAAAAATTGTCTCAAGAAGTCAAGTGATTCAAAGACCAAATGACCAAAGATTTTGACACATTGAGACAAGAAGTTGCAGCCCTCAAAGATCTGAGAAATTCAGTAGAATCCCTCAGTCACAGAATGGAGCAAGCAGAAGAAAGGATTTCTGACATGGAAGACAAAGCTTTCGAACACTCCCAAACCTACAAAGAGCTAGAGAAATGGAAGGCAAAAACGGATCATTCTCTCAGACAGCTTTTGGATAACTCAAATAAAACCAATATTCGTCTCATAGGGATACCGGAAGATGACGAAGTGGCATCACAGGGCCCAGAGTCTCTTCTTTATGAGATTATGAAAGATGATTTTCCAGAGAGAAAAGACATGCCAGAGACATGCCAAGAGATTCTGAAATTCAGATAGCAGACAGTTTCAGAATCCCAGCACGACTCAATCCAAATAAGACATCCCCGAGGCACATCATAATTAAGTTCACTGAAGTTAATATGAAAGAGAAAATTCTGAAAGCAACCAGATGCAAGAAATCTATTACCTACAAGGGGAAGAATATTAGAATAACTGCAGATCTCTCTGATCAAATCTTTCAAGCTAGAAGAGAATGGGCATCTACTTTTAATC
>CAUYRH010007626.1:0-19344 GCA_963574655.1 Perodicticus potto
TTTTTTCCTTCTGGGTAGATACCCAGTAATGGGATTGCAGGATCATAAAGTTTTGTTCGAGCATAGTCAGACTTAGTTGCATTATCCATGGCTGTCTCTACACTGCAAAGGCAGAAATAAGTAGTAGTTAATTGGCCTGAAAACCTGAAAATATTCACTGTCTGGTCCTTTACAAAAAACGTTTGCCAACCTCTGCCTTAAGGCCTTCTGACCAGCCACCAGGCAAACTCTGGGCAGTCTCGCCAAGCAGCCTGCTGCTACTGAGGAGAGACAGGCTGAGCCATTCTCTTCCCTGAGAGGAATGAGCAGGTGAACAGTCCTGGGGCTCATGTGACAGTGACCAGCAGCCCCTCTACTTGCCAGGGTCTGGCAAAGAAGGTGGCTGGCTTTTGTCTCTCCTCTCCTCAAAGTTCTTTCTTTCTCCTTTACTCTTTTCTTTCTAATGTGTCCCTGCACCCTCCTCCTGCCCCTTTCTTCTATTGGTGGTTCTGTTTGTTTGTTTGAGACAGAATATCAAGCTGTCGGTTGCCCTGGTTAGAGTCCTGTAGCGTCACAGCTCACAGCAACCTCAAACTCTGGGGCTTAAGCGATTCTCTTGCCTCAGCCTCCCAAGTAGCTGGGACTACAGGCGCCTGCCACAACTCCCAGCTATTTTTTGGTTGTTGTTGCAGTCGTCATTGTTGTTTAGCAGGCCCGGGCCAGGGTCGAACCACCAGCCTCAGTGTATGTGGCCGGTGCCCTACCCACTGAGCTATGGGTGCCGCCTGCTAGTGTATTTTTTAAACCCTTTCTCAGGTCAAATTGGGAAGCGTCATCATGTTCATGGGTCTCCTATCCCTAAAATGCATCTCTAGGCCCCACTGCTATGCAGACAGATCAGTTTGAAGTTTCTCAGGCGGGCTGAAGGCTGCCAATGGCTGCCTGGCTCTGTGTGGCTGAGTACATATACACATATGCTGTTTTGGTTGCAGGGCCTCTGATGGTGATTGTTGAATACTGCAAGTATGGAAATCTCTCCAACTACCTCAAGAGCAAACGTGATTTATTCTTTCTTAACAAGGTAAGGATATTAATGGTTGGAATTTTTAAAAGAGAGCAATGAGTTTCCATTTAGTCTATAGCAGCATAAAGCAAGAGAAACCTATATTCTATTAATGATTAGGCTTAAAACTCAGTCTCTGCTTTTTCCATACTTTCCTACCATGCTAATCTGTGACAGTCTTTTGTGGATAGCACAGAGAATCATTTAAACTCAAACTCAGTGTCTGTGGTGATAATTTGGGATTAAACTTATTAACCATTTGTCCAAATGCCTACCAAATCATTTTGATAATTGTATTTTTCTTTATATATACATATTCTTGCAAACACACATACACAGGTCACTAGTTTCTTGAAAGAAGATGATAGCAAATATAATTGTCTCCATTTATTAGGTCAGAGTGTGATTAAAGACACAAATGAGTGACTTGTACAATCAACAATAGATCAGTGATGGTATCAGAGGTAGCAATCATTATCTTTCCTTCCTACTCCCCTTTCTGTCACTTCCAGACACCCTCACCGCCAAAGTCATCCCCAACACATACTCGGAAGCAGCCTGATCCAATAAATAAAAGCTGTGTAATAAAAGGAACACATGAGCCCAAGACCTAAGAAAAACAAGGCTTAAAAGAGATTATTAAAAAGAGGAGAAATAATTTACCAAAACTTTGTCAGTATGACATGTGTTACTAACGCCATGTCCTTCTGTGGTCTGAAGATTTCCAGAGAACAGGGATTCCTGATTGTTAACCAGTAATCAGCAGCATTAGTGATGAATCCATGTGGTGTGGTTGTTAAGCACTCAGACTCCAGAATCAGACTTCCTGGATTTAAATCCTGTCTCTACCTCTCATAAAATCTGGGACGTTGGACAAGTTACTCAATCTAAGTTTCAGTTCATTATTAAATGCAACTAATAATCGAACCCAACTGATAGGATTGTTGAGAGAATCAAAATCAGTTAAGCACTCAAACATCACCATCATTGTTGATAATTATTAACCCACTGAGATAGAAACATTGAGTGAGTCTAACTTAATGCTACTGCTGTATATGGTAGATAAAGTGTTAGATATCAACAAATGATGCCCATCTTTATTGTGTGGGCAAGAGTCTTTGCAAACAAATAAGAACCACAGGTCCATTCTCTCATCCCCCAAACTTTGATCTAACCAAAGACACAGGTGTCCTACCAGGCTGGCAATATATGCAAGAACATGTTTTCTGCAGTTTTAAAGCAGGCCCTCTAGGAAGTAGAATCTTGAAGCTAAAAGGGATCTTTGTGATCAGCTGGTTCACACTGTTAAATTGTAGATGTGCCTACAGACATACCCAACAGTAGGGGAAGTGGGGTGGGGAGAACTCAGCTCTCTAGAATCTTCTTCCAGTGCTTTCTCTGTGCACCACAATGAATAAAGTGAAAAAAAGCCTACGAAAAAGTGGAAAGTGGTGCTCTGAGCTGAGAGCAGTGTGAACTCTACTCCATCCTGAAATCCTGGAGTGGCTTCAGGAAGAGCTCAGCTAGCAGAACACCCCAGGGACCTGGGCAGGATGGAACGTTTGGGTCTGTGCATCCTTTGTTTTGAAGAGCTTGCTTCCTTCTCTGGCTATATTTAATGATTCGCCTCCCCGTGCAACTTGGTGGAGTTTAGTGTTTTTTGTGGAAAACCCACTGTCTTTCATATTTGTAGCCTAAGGGAAGAGAAAGGTGAAGGAAAAACAAAACCAAAAGGGTAAATAAATCAAAAGTGGAATATTTCATTTTCCAAGTAAATTCACCAGGATCTTTAAATATTATTTGTAATAAATTTCCTGCATGCGGCTAGAGTCCCAAAATTTCAGTCAATTAACCCTTATTTAATAGAATTAGTTACTGAGGAGAAAAAATGAATAAACCATTGATTAGGAGCTAGAAAGTGGGTGAAAGAACTTGGGTTTTTGGCCTTGGGGACATGACCCAAGGCTGCCTTCTGGGAAGGTTGAGGAAGAAGCTGCCCAGGGAGAGTTTTCTTGGTGCTGAGCCCTGAGTGAGCCCGTGAGCACTTTTCTCCTTAGCTGTTACCAGCACTTTCTCTAGAGTTTTCTGTCCTGAGAGGGGCCTTGTGAAAAATAAAATTCCAGTTCCCCAACCCAGCAGAATCAAATCTAACTGCCTCATGGAGACACAGTAACAAAAACTTATATTCTTTACCTGCCCTCAGGCGGTTACCTGCTGTGACAGTGGGCGTTCTCTGAGGCCTGCCTCCCTCTGCCACACCGGAAGGTCTCTTTTCAGGGGACAGGAAGCTCTGTGGGCTCTGTACTTCCAGAGTATGTCAGCTGTCCCTCCTGAAGGTCCCTCCCTGTCCTCTGCTTGCTGCCGCTGCGCCCTCTAGTGGAGGGATCATTCCCAGTTTGCAGCATTTCTAGAAAAGCCGAGGAAGGCTGGGGAGGCTGGTTAATCCCGGCAATGCCATGATGTTCAGGTGGATCAGGGAACCCCAGCCCCTCAAGGCCTCTGTCTCAGTATTTCCATCCTGCAGAACTGAGGATAGAAACATGGTCTGGTCACAGAGCCACTGGAAGCGCTAGGTTTCTAGCGTCACAGTTCCTAGATGAACTATAAAGGCAAGAAAAATGTTTTCTGGTTCCACGTGAACACCCAGAACCAACAAGTCCTTTCCTGTGAGTCACAGGATGATACAGCTTTTCAGATGAGAAAAATGAAATGCAGAAAATAAGGTCCTTGCCCACGGTGGCATGATTAATGGAAGAACCATTACAAACCAGGGCTTGGATGCTCAAACCAGGGTGAAAGGCCTTTTCTAATCCTTGTTAGGATCAAACTTTATCTTTATTTTGAATGGGAGGAATAAAAGAAATATTCATGTGCCTCCTCCCTCAAGGAACCAGAGACATTGGTAATTATAGCTTTCTCTTATAACTTCTCTCAGGGATTAGAGAGTGAAGGTCCAAGTGCCCGAGTGTCCTTTTCTGTCACCCATATCATCTCTCACAAGACAGCAGTGATATGCAACAGTTGTTCAGGACACAGACGTGGGAGTCAGCCCAATCAGGGTTCAAGCTTTGCCCTTTACTAGTTATGTGTGACTTTGATTACTTTGCTTCTCTGAACCCATTTCTCTGTATATACGTAAGAACTACTTCATAGGCCAGGCTTGGTGGCCCCCGCCTGTAATCCTAGCACTCCGGGAGACTGAGGTGGAAGGATCCCTTGAGCTCAGGAGTTCAAGACCAACCTGAGCAACAGTGAGACCTCTTCTCCACTAAAATATTAGAAAAATTAGCTGGGTGCTGTGGTAGGCACCTGTAATCCCAACAACTCGGGAGGCTGAGATAGGAGGATCACTTGGACCCGGGAGTTTGAGGTTATTGTGAGTTAGGCTCAGGCCATGGCACTTTAGCCTAGGTGACAAAGTGAAACTCTGTTTCTCCAAAAAAAGAACTACTTCATGAAATCTAAGGCATTTAGTATACTGGCTCGCACAGATTAAGTGTTCAGTAAATACCAGCTGCTGTTAATATTATTTTATCTGACCTAAGATACCGTCTAGAAGCTCAGTCAAGAGCAGAATAGACTCCACAACGCCACAAGTAGCCAGGTCCCTGGTCATCATGAGGCTCTCGCTCCTCACTCACTTTCTATTTTTTTTTTTTTTTTTTTCAGTTTTTGGCCAGGGCTGGGTTTGAACACCACACCTCCAGCATATGGGGCCGGGGCCCTACGCCGTTGAGCCACAGGGGCTGCCCCACTCACTTTATATTTTTTTTTTTTTTTTTTTTCAGTTTTTGGCCAGGGCTGGGTTTGAACCCACCACCTCCAGCATATGGGGCCGGGGCCCTACTCCGTTGAGCCACAGGTGCTGCCCCACTCACTTTCTATTTTGTGAATGAGATGCTCCCAACTCAGGCAATTGTCCATTTGAGGGTCTGGTTTCCCCATGGCCATACCAGAGCTGCCTTTCACCTGTGTTTTTGGTCTCTTAAAGGATGCGGCATTGCACGTGGAACCTAAGAAAGAAAAAATGGAGCCAGGCCTGGAGCAAGGCAAGAAACCAAGACTAGATAGTGTCACCAGCAGTGAGAGCTTTGCCAGCTCTGGGTTTCAGGAAGATAAAAGTCTGAGTGATGTTGAGGAAGAGGAGGGTAGGTATTAATTCCTTCCTGTCCTACAGTCTGAGATATTTTTACAACATACTGTGCATCTCTGAAATTTTTTTCTTATTTACCACCCTAATAAACATCCGTGGGAGACTCTGGAGACTTGAAGGGCAATGTCCTGGGGAGATAAGATTTGAATTAAGATTATTTACAGAGTTACTAATTTTGACAGGGAACTGTACAATTGTCTCCCCTCAGGGCTTTTTGTCTTAAGGGCTCATCCTCCTCCTTCCCCCTCAGTGCTTGTGTAAAATAGGCTGCAGGCCTGGAAAAATCTCTGCTGTTCATGTTGACATTCAAATGCTCTTGAAAATGAACCCTGATCGACTTGTTGGTTTGTTTTATGTTTTGCTAACATTGTTCCAATAAACTCGGATTTGGTGGGATAATGAGCCATCACAAATAATTACGGTTCTAATGCTTTCCAGATTCTGAAGGTTTCTACAAGGAGCCCATCACTATGGAAGACCTGATTTCTTACAGTTTTCAAGTGGCTAGAGGCATGGAGTTTTTGTCTTCCAGAAAGGTCAGCCTCACTCTTCACTGTTTTTTTTAATTTTTCTTTGCCAGGGCTGGACACATACTTTCGATAGCAAAATCCATTTTTTCCTAGTATTTGCTTTTACCTTTGTCCTTAAATGTAGAATAAACATCATCACAAGTGCCTTAACTTGCCCTCATATAAAGAGTTTTGAGAATGATGGCTTTGGACGCCAGTGGGTAGAACTTCATTCTAGGGGAAAACCTTACCAGGTTTCAGGCTAAACAATTTGGGCCACCACTGTCCACGGTGCTCTGTGGTATATTTTCAAAACTGGCCAAAACCTTAGAACACACGGCCTCACAGGAGAGCTTCTGTTTATACATCCAAGTGGGGCCCTCCCACAAAACTGCAGATCAGGAGCTGACCTCGGCAGCTCAGGATAAAACTGTGGGGAAGTTACACTCACTGGTAAAACTAGGACTGCAAAGTGCTACACCAGGACACTGTCCTGCAAAATAGTAGCCCCGCAGATTCAGAGCATTTCTTGACTTTTGGGCCTCGAGGGACCTGTATTTGTAAAGAAGTGCTTCGTGTTTAACATAATTCCACGAGCAGGGAGAGTGGCTTCCTTCACAGGATGTGAAATGGATCCTCACATTAAGAATAATGACACTGACCCTGCGAAGGCAGAGGAAATTGGTGGGCTAGATTGAGGAAACGCATTGATTATGCAACTGTTTTATTACAGTGTATTCATCGCGACCTGGCAGCACGAAACATTCTTTTATCCGACAACAACGTGGTGAAGATTTGCGATTTTGGCCTCGCCAGGGATATTTATAAGAACCCTGACTATGTGAGAAAAGGAGATGTAAGTCAATTTGATGTTTATTTGACTCATTTATTTCCTATCATTTTTAAACCACAGACTGAAGCCCTTGGTAAATATTTACACTTCCTCAGCGGCAGTCCCTGAAGGCCATTATGTGCTTTCTGCGAAGACAGGCGGTCCAGATGAGCTGCAGCCCAGAGAGCCCTCCCGGGGGACTCAGAAAGGCCCCTAGGTTCTTTTCTTCCCTAGTAACTTAGGGCAGCCAGCACAGCCTAAAGCTTGCTAACCTGAGAATTGTTTGGTGGGGCCTGGGTGAGACCTTATCTTTACCTTCCTTTGACTCCTGTGGGAGTTCCTTGTACCACTGAAAAGAACGGCCCGGACTTTCCTTGGAATAAACCTGGATGATTGATTCAGCAGGTGTCTCTCTCTCTCAGGAAAGGGTGGGGGCGGCCAGCAGTATCTCCCTGCAGAGGAAATTGCTCACCTCCCTGTGTGTTTTCTATGCCTGGTGCCCCATTGCTGGCCCATGCTCCTTCTTTTTCCTACTTGTTTTTGGACATAGTGTTATTTTTCACTTTTGTGGGTGAGCTCCCTTCTCCAGCCTGTACCCCAAGGGTTCAAGCCCACGTCTGGGCTCTGATGATTACAGGACTGGTTTGCAACTTGAGTGAACATACAAATGACCTGGAAAGCTTGTTAAACTAGTTTGTTGGGCCCATCCTTGGAGTTTCTAAGTCAGTAAGTTTTGGGTGGGGCCTGAGAATTTGCATTTCTAAAAGATGGTCGCAGGACCATCCTTTGAGAACCACTGCTCCAAATCGCTTTTTATAAAGGAACAGTCTTTCCTCAAAGCCCTGGTCTGCAAAGATGGCATCTACCTATGTGTCAGCCTGTCCCTCTTTTCTGATCATCTGTGTCTCTTCTAACCTCTACCTGCCCCCATCCCCTCCATTTTCCTCTTCATCTCTCCATGATCCTGTACTTCCTATCAATCCCCGTCCGTCTGCAGTGGTGATACCCAGCATGCTGGGATTTCTTGCTATCTGGAAGAGAAAGAGTTGTCTACACGCTGGAAAACCAACCATGCATGATCCTTAAATACCAATCTTCCTTTTTTCCTCTTTCTTTTTCCCTCTTTCCACTGCCTTTGCCAACTCTCCACATTCAGTGACTTTTGAAATTCTGTCTGCATAGGAATTGCTTTTCAAATCCTCCTTCTTAGGAAAAATCCCTGGAAATCACCACCAATTCGCAGGGTGTCTTCTAATTCCAATCACTCTTTTCTAAGCCCTTAGTGGTGCCATAGAGTGCAGGCTTTTTTTGCAGGGGAGGATTCCTTATAGAGTCATGGAGAACACATCAGAGGGAGTTACTAAGCATCTTTCACTTTCACCAGGCTCAGTATTACATGCTTAGGGCTCTCCTTTGGCATAACAGTGCATGCTAGAAGGGTCTCTGCTAGGAAACTGGAACTTCTCTAGGAGACGTTTGGGCCAAAATGTTATCCGAGAGGGGACCCCATGGGTACTTGGGTTGAATGTGCTTTGTTTTCATGCCCTTCTGCTCAAGGCCCCCTTACCTTCTTCCAGACTCGTCTTCCTCTGAAATGGATGGCTCCTGAATCTATCTTTGACAAAATCTACAGCACCAAGAGCGACGTGTGGTCTTACGGAGTACTGCTGTGGGAAATCTTCTCCTTAGGTAAATTGGGGGGAAGGAAGAGATCAAATAGCCCAGAAGTAAATGTCTGCATCTTCTGCTGAGCGTTCTGTGGGTAGACACAACCTTTAGAGCAGCACCCATGACAACTGAAAACCCTAATGGAAACACGGGTCCATGTAGGATCCCAGATGAGTAATGGGTGTGCCTGTGCGCTCCATACTGTAAGAGTGGTTTATATGGTCACGAACAAGCTCACACCAACATAAAATATGAAGTTGGGTTTGTCTTTTTCTGTACTTAGCCCTCTTCTTCTAATTCCGCAAACATTAGATCTGGCATCTTCGGCCTTCCCTCCTGCATCTTTGGCCTCCAAGTTTCTTCTTAGGGATGGCCCTGGTGAGTGCAGCTGAACCAGTGGGAAAGGGGTTCTTAGAAGGCTTGCCCTGTGCCTCTGATATGAGCACACGATACAACACTGGACACTGGTTTCTGCTGGATGAACAATGGAGAATGCTGGTTATATTTATTCTGCTTGTGATAACACGCACTACGGTGGCTGGAAACCTTGTTCAAGGCGCACAGATGTGCACAGACCCCCACAACTGCTCGTGGATACACGCTGATGACCTGAGGCCTCCCAAACTCGAGTTCTAGCCAAGAGTCTTTTGGGCTTTGCCAAAAATTTGCCTTTTGCAGCAAATAAAAGTCACCCAGTAACATCCCTGGTTTCCTGTAATGTGTAAAAATCATTCCGCTGCTTTCGATGACAGGCACCTGTTGCTTCCAGTCTTTGAAAGCGGCTTGGCGGCTGCAGTGGCCCCACAGTGACACGGTGCCAGCAGCACACGTCTCCCAGCTGCTTCCTACCAGCAGCAATCACTAGAAAGTACAGGCAAACAAATGCTGAGATAGACTCGATCTGAGGGCTGAACGGAGCGGGTGGGGAGGCCCTGCCCACCCTCGCCCCAGCCAAGAAGCCTCCAAAGGGAAGATCACAGGGGAATCCTGGGAGAGCAAAAGTGGCAAAAGGCAAAACAAGGCCCCTCTGGTCTGCAGGCTTCCGTTCACAGGCAGCCCCCCTCCTAGTCCGCCCCTTTCACCCTAGTCCTGGACCACAAGGCCCCCCTTCCCTTGAGCTTGTCACAACTGTTATGCCCCCGGTGCTATGAAAAGTATGCAAGAAAATCTCAAATTAAAATCATCCTCACTGAATATGAATGATCCACAAGCAGCCGTGGATTTCTTTTTTTTTTTTGAGACAGAGTCTTATTCTGTTACTCAGGCTAGAGTGCCCTGTTCACAGCAAACTCAAACTCCTGGGCTTGGGCGATCCTCCTGCCTCAGCCTCCTGAGTAGCTGGGACTACAGGTGTCCACCACAACGCCTGGCTAGTTTTTCTGTTTTTAGTAGAGACAGAGTCTTGCTCTTGCTCAGTCTGGTCTCGAACTCCTGAGGTCAAGGATTCCTCCTGTCATGTCCTCCCAGAGTGCTAGGATTACAGGTGTGAAGCCCCGGATTTTTTTTTTTTTTTTGTAGAGACAGAGTCTCACTTTATCACCCTTGGTGGAGTGCCGTGATGTCACACAGCTCATAGCAACCTCGAACTCCTGGGCTTAGCTGATTCTCTTGCCTCAGCCTCCCGAGTAGCTGGGACTACAGGCGCCTGCAACAACGCCTGGCTAGTTTTTGACAGAGACAGAAGACTGTCTCTACTAAAAATAGAACAATTAATCAGGCATTGTGGCGGGCACCTGTAGTCACAGCTACTCAGGAGGCTGAAGCAAGAGGATCCCTTGAGCCCAGAAGGTTGAGGCTGAACTATGATGCTACAGAACTCTGCATAGGGCAGTAGAGTGAGACTCTGTCTCAAAAAATAAAAATAAAATAAAAAAATAAAAGTAACAAAAGTGAAAGGAAAGGAAACACCGGCTTGCACCCCCATGGTCTTCTGTACCCTAAGCTGTATGTAACGTGCTCTGTGTTCCCCCCATTGTCTCCCACAGGCGGGTCTCCATACCCAGGAGTGCAGATGGATGAGGACTTCTGCAGCCGCCTGAAGGAAGGCATGAGGATGAGGGCCCCGGAGTACGCCACTCCGGAAATGTGAGCGCTTGGCTTCCGCCGTCCCCAGACAGCTCTCTCCCCACAAAACTCTTAGAGGGGATGTTTTGTGATTTTTAGAATCTCAGTCTGGGAAGATGAGAAAGTTCTTCCCATTAGGGATGCCCTCCTCAGCCCCTGTTGGACCCAGCTGTGCTGGGAGTGTTTTCTAGAAGTGGGGAGCCTTGTCCTTGACCCCCTGCCTAATTCCTCTCCTGACCACTGATGTGACTTTTCAAGGCCTCTTTCTGAAAACTGAAGTTACAAATCTAGTTTCTAGGTGTGGGTCCAGGCAGAAGGAAAAGAGCACCCGGGAACTGAAGGCAGGCTCGTGCCCTCCTCATGGAGTGGGAGCCACATGAGGCAGACGGCCACAGGCACCAAGGGCGAGAAGCCGCTAGTGACCATTTCTCCTCCAACCTAAAGATCCATGAAGAGGACGATTTGGACCGCAGGAGAGGAAATGTTAGCGGGGACAGGGCGATTTCCTGACTGAAATCACAATTATACTCCACAGAAGGCTGTGTGGGCCACACAGTCTTTAGCACCCTTCAGAAACAGGCTCCACAGCTGTGTGAACTGCCTAGAGCCCATGACTTCTTCAGGTGCCTTCCTGCAGTGCCGTCAGGGGACTCCAGGAAGACGACAGGGTCCCTAGAAGGTTTTCCCCATTGTGCACATTTTACCAGGTTGACTCTCTTGGACATACTTTTTTTCCCTGAGGCTCTGTGGATGTTTTGCACTTTGAGGCCCGAGCGGGAATGTGATGACACATGCAGTTTTGTTGAGCTGCTGACAAGGACATGAGCCTCCCCGAGGCGGCACCACCTTTCCTGAACTGGCCCTCCCCATCCCACCCACACAATCGGGTCCTGTCAGGAGCCCCGGGATGGCCTTTGAGGAGGAGTCAGAAAGAGTGAAGGAAGTGTGCGCTTGGCCAAGGGGCTAGGTTGCTGTCTCTTTCCTTCATCATCTGGGGATGATGGGAGGTCAGGCCCAGGACGGGAAGCTGGGCAAGGTGGACTGGGGACTTGGGCCAGTGAAGGCGGGGCTGCGGAGTACAGCCTGAGTGCAGGAGGACGGAGGGGACCTGTTCTGTCAGTCTTCAACGCTGTCGTCATCAGGAAAGTGTAGGGAGCTCGCAGTAAGGCCTCCTTCTGAGAGCTGGGGACAAAGCTAGATTAGTCCCCATCACTATATTTGGGCTATGGAGGGTTGAAGGCCTTGTGAGTTTTTCATTGCATGATTCCTTTTACTCAGTAAAAGTAAAATCCTTTTGTCTGGATCTACACCTAGAAACTGGATTTGTAACTTCAGTTCCCAGATAGAGGCCTTGAAAAGTCATGTGGTCAGGAGAGGAAATAGGTAGGGGGTTGAGGTCAAGGCTCCCCACTTCTACACCAAGACACCTGGAGTCACAGCTCACAGCAACCTCCAACTCTTGGGCTTAGGTGATTCTCTTGCCTCCGCCTCCCAAGTAGCTGGGACCACAGGCACCCACCACAACCCCCAGCTATTTCTTGTTGCAGTTTGGCCAGGTTTGAACCCGCCACCCTTGGTATATGGGGCCGGCACCCTACTCACTGAGCCACAGGTGCTGCCCAATAAAGGGAGTTATTAAATAACATTATTTCTCTTTATCTCAAAATATATGCTAAATAGTATGAAATCAGTCTCAATTTTTACTTAAAATACATGCCAAATAGTATGAAATTAGCTTTTATTTTAGTATCAGAATAAGGCTAAATACTATGAAATTAGTTTTTATTATAACAATATTTAGTAATACTTAACCAGCTTTTTTGTGCTTATAAGTGTCAGATACTGGTTTAAGCACTGTTAACATACCTTAATTTAACACATTAAATGCTCCTAACAACCCTATAAACCTGGCTGCTGTTATCTCCATTTTACAGATGAGGAAACCGAGGCACAGAACATACCTACAGGGGATTTTTCCAATTCTTATCCAGGATCTGGTCTAGAATAACTGTAGAGATACAAAGTCACACCGACTTTGGGCTAAAAACTCCCTTGGTCTTTGTTAAACTTGAAGTTCTTGACATAAACTGCACTCGGGTAAACCCCAGTACCCCAAACAGCCTATAGAGAGACGTATGATTCCTCGATTCTAGGGAAGAAGAAGTTTCCTTTAGAAGTTTTGAAAAGAAGATGATTTGTGACATGTTTCTTCAAAAGGCCAGAATTCAAACCATCGGCCATTTTCTTAAGCATGTGAGAGCCGATGGAGGAATTTCCAAGAGTAGGGAGGCCTGGGTGAGGACATGGTGCAGCTTCTCACAACTGGGATTCTGTGACCTGAACTTGGCTTTGAACTTGGTGATGGTTTTGAAGGGAAATGCTTCCCATAGCCCCCTTTACTCCTGGCTTGGGAGCAACTGGTGCCTCTTCACTGTATTAAACCTATTTACTTAGTGTAGTGTAAAACCATATAACGTTGAGTTGTTGGTTCCTCACCCAGAGGCTGTTTAATCAGATGTCTTTTGATTTCTTTTCCTTTCCTTTGGTGTTTGCTGAGATGATTCACATTGGATGTTTAGGCAAGAGGAGGGGAAACTAAAAATCAGAAACCAAGAATCAAAAATAAAAACCAGCAAGTGGTCCGAGATGGTCTCTTTTTCTAGTTTCAGCAGGGAAACCTGGGAGAGGAACACTAAGGACAGCCGTGTGTCCTCAGCAGCTGCTGGTTCCCAGTGCTGTGAGCAGGTGGTGCCAGTGGAGAGAAACTCAGGGCCCCTGCTTGATGAAAGGACCCTGCTCCTTATTCTCAGGCCCCTTTTTGTTTATCTGGGTTTGAGCCTTTCTTGTTCTGGCTGCCTTTGACAGATTAGCTAGGTATATACATGTTTAATGTTCTTCCACCCGCCTCAGAGAACCTGTTTATTGATAGAGATAAAGGTGCCCGGGACTCCTAGGCTTGCATGTATGCGATAAGGTGGACGGTAAGGTGGACGCAGGTCACAGCCAATACAGGTGGGCTGATAACATCAGACTTTTGTCTAGTCACCTGGCTCCGTAGTCTATATTTTATACCTAGCTCAATAAATTAGTAAAACATGTAAACTTAAAGTGAGATCCATATTGGATTGTGCAGATTGCATGTCTTATGTTATTTCTGACCTTTGACCACTGGCTGGACAGCCCCAGGGGGCCTGCAGGGCCTGATCTCACAGCATGAAGAGCAAGTGAGGTGATGCTGGTCAGGACTAGTTGGGACCTGGGGTACTGTGGTTGCCTATCCTGTGTCTCCCACAAAGCAGGGACAACAGTCCAGAGTTCTAGAGTTAGAATTCCTTTCTTATTTCTGGGGTTCTTGGTTTCTGCAAATTGAGTCCCAACCCAGCACACTGCAGACTCTCCAAGGAATCCTCACAGCTCTTGGGAAGTGAAACGGGTACAGCAGATGAAGTACAGGGTGGGAGGGAACCCAGAATTGCCTTCGGAGAAGAGTCTGAACCCACAGCTCTAGACAAAGATTAAGGGACAAAAGCTCATAGTGATCACACGCCTGAATGGCAGACACCCTGCCTTTGTGTAGGGGAACCCCTAACTTTATGCACTTCTGTCCCTTAATCAGAGACTTAGGGCCCCTGCTTGCCAGGTACTTGTCAGGAAGCAGAACTTGCATCCCACCACACAACCGGTAGGAAAGCTTTCTTGGGAAGACTGATGCCCGTGAAAGGCGTCTGTATACCACACGGTGCCTTTAGTCCCTGAGTACCTAGAAGCTTATCCTCGGCTTGCAGCAGAACCTTAGGACACACACACCTGGAACACACTATTTAGCCTCTGAGGATTGTTGTTACTGAATAGTATTTTTTGCTGTTTAGGCATTGGCCAACATTGAAAGACATTGTACAGAACAGTCCCATGAAGTCATTACTGCCTGATTCGTAATGTAGTGGAGACACATCTACAAGAACCTTCTTTTAGATTTCAGTACTAAGAAAGGCCATACTTCCTCCAAGTAATTGGTTGGTTTTTAACTTCTGGCTTTGGGGCCTTACATAACTGATTATCCCTTCTTTTCACCAGCTGCCTCTATCAAAGAACTCAGAATAGTGATATAAATTTTGCATGTTATTGACAACTTTGTTAGTATCATCACCTTTTTTCTTACCTTTATTTTATCTTCCTCCTGACATGCCTTTTTTTTTTTTTTACATTCCTTTATGCTGTCTTTGTCAGCCACCTCATCTACTTTAAAATAGGAATAGTCTTAGGATGTATTTGGAGCTGCTGGTGCCCCTGAGGCATACATCCAAAGTGAGAGAGAGAGAATGAGAACTGGAATGTCTCAACTCTCCCCTGCTGCACCACACGAGTACCCCCCGCTGCTCCCCGAGCTTCCTGCACCACACGTCATGGTGCAGTATGGCTAAAGAGCTCATGCGTGTAAAACTCTGGTTCCCAGGGACAGTCTGACTTCCTTCAGCACTGGGCTAGGCAAGAGCTGTGGAGATGAGGCCCAGTCCATGCAATGCTTATAGCCTGGTTCTGACCGGCTCCGAAAGCCCTAGCCCATTCAGATTTTTATCACAGTCAGAGTCCTCTCTAATCCCAGACCATCTTCTGAGAGAAGACTTGTAATAAACATTCCCGAAGAGAACAGAGAGCCCAAAGAGAATGATTCCTTAATCCAGTGTATGTGGGCCTCTAGCAGGTGTTTTGCTGAGTGAGCGGTCAGCACAGCACTCCTCTGTGCTGCACGACCATGAGAGGAGTCCAGTACTTTGACATCTAATGCATAAGAGGAGAAGCATCACAGAGAAACTTACTGACACTGGAGTCCCAGGACAAAAATCTGGCCTCTGTGCTATAAAGCAAATGTTTTCATATCCTGAAGCCCAGCCTGTACTTTCTGCCTTGAGTGGTAGGAGGCCAGTTTGTAACAGCAGCTTTGGAATACCTGGGAATGGTCAGCCACACACAGGAACCTTCAACACTGGCCTACTGTGTGTGCACTTCGCCTTCTGAAAGTGCCATGAGTCTTGTACACAGTGTCTTCTCCACCAGTCTCCACCGTTGAGCCCAATGAGGCTACTGTGAGGACTCCGAAATGCCACCTGCTTACTAAGAAGCTGGCTCAAACCAACCTTTGTTACAACCTAAGAATGAAACAAGAACCCCAGACTGTTGATCCGTTGATATGTGTGGCTGTGTTAGTGTTTTTAAATTTAAGGGTATTGTCCTACTTTTCAAAGTGACAGAGGAGAGTTCCAGTTCACGTTTAACTTCATGAACAGTGGGCTTGCCTTTCCAAGAGCTCTTCAGGATCCACAGAATGCGAGCCTCCCACTCTGCAAAGGGCTCAGGGCTACAAAGAGCTTGGGTCATGGAGGGCCGGCTTGTCAGCCAGCCTTGGTACACAGACTTTTCCCACTGCCTATAAGGAGCCTTTTAAGTGTTGGTGGTACAGACCCAAACCTAAAAAAATGAAGCTATGACCCACACTACAGTATTTTATGCATGATGACACCCACACTCTATGGTATATAGGGAAACCTAGATAATTATCACTGCTCTCCAGCTATTTCTATTGTGCTTTTACCCAATAGCTATCAGATCATGTTGGACTGCTGGCACAAAGACCCAAAAGAAAGGCCGAGATTCGCAGAACTTGTGGAAAAGCTTGGCGATTTGCTTCAAGCAAATGTACAACAGGTAAAGTTAAATGTATCTAGAATATCAGAAGGCAAATGCCTTTGAATGTACATCTAGTGGTGTTTTGCTTGTTGTTTTAAAATCTCTTAATAGAAGAGCTGAGATCAGCATTAAAAAAGTGTGTATCACCTTCTACAAACGCAACCAAGATTGTGCAAATGGCATAGTTTAAGTTGACATAATGCTTGACAGAAATTGGATAAAGTAAAAGTTTGTGCAAATACCTCTATCTTTGGCATTTTAGGATGGTAAAGACTATATCCCACTCAATACCATACTGACTGGAAGTAGTGGGTTTACATACTCAACTTCTGCCTTTGCTGAGGACTTCTTCAAGGAAGGCATTACAGCTCCAACGTTTAATTCAGGAAGCTCTGAGGATGTCAGGTAAGATTTCTCTCCCCAACATTCTGTTACAGAATTTTCCAGCATTCCAAAAAGGAAAGAGAGAAAGGAAAGAAAGGAAGAAAGGAAGAGGAAAAAAAGAGAGAAAAAGGAAGGAAGTTAGGAAGGGAGGGAAGAAAGAGTTATATAGTGATCCACCCATATGCCCATCTCCTAAGTTGAACTGTTGTTGACGTTTTACCCTAGTTTTTCTGTATACTGTGTGTATGTGTGTTTCTTTTTGCTGAACCATTTTAAAGAAGGGTTAAGGCACTTTGCCACTTAACACTTGGGTATACATCTTGCAAGAAGGTTATTCTCCTGTGTAAGCCTCGCCAAAATTATCACACCAATGAAATTCCTTAATATCATCTAGTATTAAATTTCTATAATTTCCCCCAAATGTTTGTTTATGCCTTTTTTAAAAAGCAAGATCCAGGCTCAGGACCTGTAGCTCAAGTGGCTAGAGTGCCAGTCACATATATCGGAACGGACGGGTTCAAATCCAGCCTGGGCCTGGCAAGTAACAATGACAACTACAACCAAAATATAGCCGGGCATCGTGCCGGGCACCTGTAGTCCCAGCTCTTGGGAGGCTGAGGCAAGAGAATCACTTAAGCCCAAGAGTTTGAGGTTGCTGTGAGATGTGACGCCCCGGCACTCTACCCAGGGTGACAGCTTGAGACTCTGTCTCAAAAAAAAAAAAAAAAAAAAAGCAGGATCCAATTAATATGCATTATGTTTTCTTAAGTTTAGTCCATCTTATTTTAGAACCATCCCTCCATTGTTTTTTCCCCCATGACACTGACTTTTTTGATGACACCTTTGATAAATAAAACTAAACAAGCAAAAGTAGTTTTCTTTTTCTCACCTAACTAGTACATTTCACATTACTGCAGAGGAATTGGAGAAGGCACAAGGGAGTAAATACTAACTGAGGGCCTCTGCTGGCCGGGGGTCTGCACTTCGTCACTGGTAGTTAAGCGTGTGTTACAGTTACACAGACACTTGCGGTCTGCCACTGTGTTAGGCACTTTGCACGTACCTACTTCTTATACCTGCACTTATCACTCCAAGTGTCCTGGTGAATTTGCCTTGTGAAAACCATATAGTGGATATCTCTGATGGTCTTTCCTAACAGGTCATCAGCGAAATGTATAAAGGTATAGAGACACCACGTAAACACTACCCATTTCTCCCCATGTGTAATCATGGAACAGAATATATAAGACTGACTCTTGTACTGATTTATGCCATTAAATCAGCTACGTAACCTTGACAGGTCATTTTGTCACCTCCCCTGCTCTTAGGAAGCGGGCAGCTATAAGTGATATAGTCTTATCAGCTTGCCTGGGTATCATTTCTCCTCTTTTATGGTAGGGTGTGCAGACTAGGTGATACTTTACATTTCTTCTGGGCCAGATGTTTTCTTATTCTACCAGGGACCAGGGTGGGTCCCTGTGGGGTTTTGGTCAAAAGTATGGAGTGTGAATCGACAACTATGAAAGAAATGGCATTACTGTCAGGATTCCCAGTGGGCACAACAGGAAAACTTGAACCTCAGGAATTAAGCCACCTGCTATTTTGGTTCATTTTAGCTAGGATATGGTGCCCATGGTCTCCTGACTAATCAACGCTGGGTGCATTTTCCTATCTTGATTATGCTTTCTCTTTCTTCATTAGATATGTAAATGCTTTCAAATTCATGAGCCTGGAAAGAATTAAAACCTTTGAAGAAGTTTTACCAGATGCCACCTCCCTGCTGGATGTAAGTGTGAAGTTACTATTCAGTGCTCCCCAAAAGTACTCTTCACCAGATCCCCCAAACACCAACTCTAGTAGTCTGTTAGCTCCTGGGCAATGAGGGTCAGTAATTAGTGGTGGTTAAATGACAGTCAGGGAGACTGACAACTAGGCTTAGCTATGTAGACCTAATTTGAAAGTAGAAGTCCATGAATTAACTCGAGGCACCAAGTCCTTGCCTGGTAGGAATTTAGTCCCTTTGGAAACTCCACTGTTTCTAACCTCTCCGTTGCCAGTGATGCCTCTTTGTTTTCAGAATTACAGAGGCACTCCTCGCTGTGTGGGTGGCTATACCTTATGACCTAAAGGAGCACTCTCTCTTACAAGCAGCCTTGAGACTGGGAGAAGTCCAGCCAGCCCTTATGAGCCTTCCCCCGAGCCGCTGCAGGTCAAATGGCCAAGTTCCTACCCAGCCACACTGGGAGAAGCAAACCACTATAGCTGACAAGTAAACGGCCTCCCCAGCTCTTCTCTTTAGAGCCCTGGGACATGGAGTTAAGAGAATAAAAGGAGGGGGAAAAAAGGATGGGCAGGAGTGTGGTTGTAGTATTACTTCAGGTATCAACTCCAGACAAGCAAATTGCTATGACCTAGGAGCAGGCTAGAAATGCCAGCGCTCAGGACCCACGCTCCCAGAGTCAGACTGTCTTGTCACAAGACCTCTAGGGGATTGTTGCACACAGGAAAGTTTGAGAAGTGCTGGTGATGACCGCGCCCCATAAAGGGCCTAGAAGACCAACTACAATGTGAAGGTGATCACCACCATCAGTGTGGCCTTGAGGCAAGCATAATCACCCTTAAAAACACCAAAACCTTGCCAGACATGCCAAATATACAGAAGGGATGATTTAAGATTTCCAATCTCAATATCAGGTGTATCCAGATCAAGTAGAATGATTTTGAAATATTTCTTCTTTTTCTATTGTCTGTAAGACTTGGCATGATCTGTTTTTTGAAACTCTCTTTTACTTTTATTTATATAATATTAGTTGCCTATTTTTTGAGACTTTGGAAAAAAAACATAAGAAGTTAACTGATGACTTCATACTAAGCATCAGAGTCAAAGCATTCTATAATAGACATACTCTTATTTGACACTGTGAACTTTACTTTCTTGGCATTATTATTATTAATATTGCTTAATATTTTGATGCAGTAATCATCTGTTTTCTTTTCTGAATGTATT
>CAUYRH010007627.1:0-14428 GCA_963574655.1 Perodicticus potto
ATAAAGGGTGAGATCACACTTGTGGTGCATATTTGAAGGGTCAGGAGAAAACTTTTAAATACGGATCAAAATTGTTTTCACATAGTAAATGAGAAAATATCATGAATGTTATATTAATCAGGTTGATAAAAATATCTCCAAGTGTATGTGAAACCCCCACACTGTACTCCTTGACTGAATTATTGTACACAGCTATGACTCAATAAAAATAAATAAATAAAAAATAAAATGTTGATGAAGTTGAACTTTAAAATATTGTCTTTTTTCGTTCTTTTTTTTTCTTTACAACCTTCAGCTACTACCATTTATTGGCTATGCCTCGTAATTGACTCAGCCAACTTGTAGCCCACTAGCTAGGGTCTGTGGTTTTTCGCTACAACCAATTATTCTGTGAGTTGGTGTTACCATCTGCTCTGGACTGAATGTGTATGTTGAAACCTAATCCCTGATGTGATGGCATTAATAAGTGGAAACTTTAGTAGGTAATTAGATTTTGCAGGTAGAGCCATCAGAAATGAAATTATTGCCCTTGTTAGGAGCTGCAAACACCAGAGTTGTTGCCTTCTACCATGTGAGGACGTAGCTGTCAGGATGAAGAACCAGAAAGCAGCCCCAGACCAGACACCAAAATCTGCTGACACTTTGATCTTGAACTTTCAGCTTCCAGAATTGTGAGAAATAAATTTCTGTTGTTTATAAGCCACTCGGTCTATGGTATTTTGTTATAACAACCCAAATAAACTAATATACACTGCCCACTCATGGTAGGTCCAATGAAGTTGTAAAATAAAAAAATCTGATCACCTGAGCCTGTCCCTTCAGCCACGGTTAAAGACTGGGGCACTTCCACAGAGTAGAAAAAGCTGGGAGGCAGAGATATTCTAATTAGCATCTCCAGTGTTGTCTTCCTGAGGATGAGAAGAGCTGATTCTTTAATAAATCAGCTTTGCATGCATTGCAAAAACAGCAAGAATGTATTTTTGACTCATAACTTTGTTATCAGCTCCACGTCTATTTGTCTGCCACGTCTGTTGACTGTTCATTGTTACAAAGAATAACTGGGGGTCAGAAGTCAGTTACCATCATTCCTTTAGGCTTAGTTGAGGCAAGAGTCCAAGTGATTTACTCAAGTCACAGAACGATTGATTTTAGGGAGAACAAATGAATTTTATTTTTGCAAATCAAATAGACTGCATCTTCAGGGAATTGTGCTACATCGAAAGCAACTTTGGAGATATCTAATAATCACCTTTAAATACCACTACTTTCTTTTCAAAACTTCCTTTTAAGACATTCCTATAGGCTTGGTGCCCATACTCAGTGGTTCGGGCACTGGCCACACACACCGAGGAAGGCAGGTTAGAACCCGCCCAGACCTGCTAAACAACAATGACAACTGCAACAATAAAAAAAATAGCTGGGTGTTGTAGAGGGCACCTGTAGTCCCAGCTACTTGGGAGGCTGAGGCAAGAAAATCACTTAAGCCCAAAAGTTGGAGGTTGCTGTGAACTGTGACTCCATAGCCCTTCTACCAAGGGTGACAAAGTGAGACTCTGTCTCAAAAAAAAAAAAAAGACATTCCTATAGAAAATCTATTTTGCCAGCATAGGCGGGTGTTGGAATATCAGCAAATAAGTTGAAGAGTCAGAGAAGATCCTGAAAGTTCTCAAGAAGCAGGCTCAGGAATTTGTGGTGTTGCTGAAAGTATTAAAAAAAGAAGGTAAAAATTCATAGAAAAGCAGAGTTAATTAAAAAGAGACTGATACAGGCGGCGACGCCAGTGAGGAAGTTCAATAATAAAGGCCGACTCTACAAAAAGTGGCAGTTGAAATGTAGAGGATATGGAACATCTGAAAGGTATTCTGAAGTGAGAAACAATTTATTTTGATAGCTCTGCAGTTTGGGATGGAGCAGAATGAAAAGTCAAAGATGACTTCAAAGTTTCTGATGGAAAAGACTGAAATGCACTGATACTCCAGACAGATATGGAATGATACAAGTGGGAACAGCAGAAAGAAAGCAATCACTCAACCAGTTCTTCATTAGTAGGACTTAGAAGTACTTTTAGGGTAACAAAGACTTCTTGAAACCAATAGTCTGTACATTTCATATATACATAGAAAATCCCCCAATTCCTTTGTAAATATCTATTGGATTGTGGAGAAGGCGGAATTCAGATACTTTTCACTGTTTGGGGATGATAACTCTGAGCCCAGAGAATTAATGTTGAAATTAATCTATTAAGACCATATAAAATTATACACTAGGTGGGCTGAGAGTTTAGAATGTATGTAAAGTTACTTTAATCACTCTTGCATTTCCTTCAAATCACTAATTTAAAAAGCTTTACCAGCTGTCATAATCTCAGCCATGAAAAGTTTAGTAAAATGTCCTTTACTTTAAATTATATTTATAGTGAAATGCTTTAATTACTTCTAGGTAAAATTCAAGTGATAGAGGGAGCCATTTCCAAGTTTGAAACAAACAAATTTGACAACCAAATTATTAGTGGTTGATGCTATTACTTGTGACAAAAATATAGCAATCTAATTCCACTTCCATGTGGAAGCCAATACATCATATCCCAGTGTCAGCATCTTCAAACGATGATAATCCAAGAGAATTACAGGCTATTTCCCAAAAGAAATGGTTCTAATGGTATACCTACCTCTATATTTTTGAAAACATAAATCTTGTTGCAATTGAACCATAATCTAAAAGTTAACTCCTTTAAATTGAGGTTGGATTGCTTGCTAATCTAGTAGCTTTCAATCTTGGCTGCACATTGGAATCATATGAAATCATATGAAAAAATTTCAAAAACATATTGATATCTAGCTCATATCCCCTCCCTCATTCTAACCTAATTGGTCTGGTGTGCAGGCTGACAATCAAGATTTTTAGAAGCTCCCACACTGTGGGATCCTTACATGTGCACATTGTTGAAAACATGTGCTCTGTTTTCCTAACGATTCTTTGAAAGCTTAAATTTCCTTCAGTTTTTAAATAATTTCCTAAAGTTATACAGGTTTATTAGAATATACCATTGGTGTAAGGAGAAAAACATGCCCAAGGGAATTAAAAAATAAATAAATAAATACGGTGGGAAAAAGTAGTTTTTCTAGGAAGCAAGATTGTGTTATAGGGAGAAAACTGTTATTTGAAGAAATTCCTTTTTAGATAGACAAACCAGGGACAAAGACTACTTTGCAAGGGAAATGCTGAGTCTTAAATTGAAATTATTCAGCAGAATTAGGTGAAAGATGTTTGCCTTTGGCAGAAAATCTCTCTCCTATAAATTGTGTTATTTGGTTGGTTGGTTGGTTGGCAAATAGGTTTGGGTTTTTCTAAGTGAACGTTTTGCTAATTTCTTCTGGCAGCTAACAGATGTTTTCTGGTTTAGGGAAGGACTCTGGGAAAAGATAAAAAAGAAATGAAGTCATGGAGGATGGCCTCAGAATGGAATCCAAATGCCAAAAGTTCAGATCTCAAGATCCAGAGTGAAACGCACAGTGAGACGCTTCTATGCTAGGGTTTGGTTGCAGGAACTTTGAAACAGCGATATCGATTTTCTTTCCTTTCCATGTTGGAATATCCCCCTTGATTGGCCTTCTAGAGCTTTGATGGTAATCACTTCTGCCCATTGTCTACCATGTTTAGGTGTGTTCTTGATGAAAGGGAGCTGTGTCCATGTCTACAGCGAACGGGACAACCTGAAGTAGCAGGCACGAGACTTCAAAAACCAGGAACAGAGACTGGGTGGCAGGCGATGAGCAGCAGACCTCTGAAAACTTCATTGCAATTTCATGCAGTGTTATGGGAAGAAATCATAAGAAGTTTTATTTAGAGAAGAAAGCAATCAGTAACTTCAGAAAGTTTTTTTAAAAATCAAGAAATATATGTCTTTATCTAACAGTCTCGCTCTAAATAATTCTAGGACTTGCAACAGCTGAGAATGCCAGGAGTCCTCAATATCCATCTTTTTCTTCTGTTCCTGAGAACTCCTTAAACACTTTCTGCACACCTAACCAGTAGGTTGGGCCATGAGATTGGGCCAGCTAACGGAAAGTGAGAAGAAGTGATTTAAATCACTCTGAGAACTGACTCCTAGAACTTACATCATCTCTTCCAGATTCTTTCTCTTCACTCGTCAGGCAGCTAAATGAAGAGTTTCCAGTGTAGAAATGTGAAGAGAATGTAGTGGATGATGGAGCCACTAAATGAATCAGCCTGATAACCTAGAAAAAGTTGCTACCACTAAAATACTAGGTTAAGCACTGAGATTTGTGGGTTGTTACAGGAGCTAGCAGCTACTTTTACTTAACCTGATAATATCCTAAGTGACAACCCACATCCAAACAGTCCCATCTGTAATCATTTAAAAATACACACAATAAATATAAAAGGATCCAAATCATAAAATGTATGCTTTCTCACCATAATAGAATTAAGAAATCAAACACAAAAAGAAATTCTGGAAAATCCCCCAATACTTGCAACTAAATGCTACATAGCACACTTTTAAGAAATCCATGGGTCAAAAAACTAATCAACAAGAAAATTAGTAAGTATTTTGAATAGATAACAATGAAAGCATAGCATTTTGAAATTTGTAGGTGGTGTTTAAATAGTACTTAGGAAATGTACGGCACATTATATTACGGTTATTTCTTTGGTAGAACTATATCCCATCTTTTCTACTCTGTTCCTCTTTTCCTCATTACTTTCTTTCTGCTCAAATGGGGAGGAAAACTATGGTTTGATCTTCCTTGTCTTACTACTAATTATCATAATCTTCCCACCAACTTAACATGTATTGAACGACTACTATTGGCCTATCGTGCTTGCTCAGAATAGGAGCCTGGAGCTTAGCAGTATCTACTGAATGAGGGAACATTAAATTGGAAAGAGGGAAATAAAGGAAAGGAGAAGAGTTGGCAGCTCCTTTGTCTATTGCCAGATCATAACATTTTATATTGAGGTTTATCCCATCTACAATCTGGATCCTTATTTTCCTCTCTTACCAGCCCTTTCAAAAAATAAATCATAGAATCACAAATTGAATCTGGCTACATCTAACGCATAAATCTCCTCTTCTATTTCCAGCAAGATCTATCCAGTCTCCTCTGATCCCCTTTAATAAGACTAGCCAATATACCTATGAATTGTGTACATTCATGGTGGTCAATGCTTTGGATTTACCTTTCCAAACTAATTTGAAATTCTAATAAAAATAGGAACATAACCATTAGTACCAAGTTTGTCTTCAAGTCCTTCCAGCTCAAGTGCTCTGTCTCCATAACGTAGAGTAGTTTGTAGAAAGGCAGAGCTGTCTTCACTCAGTTACTTCGATGCATCTCTAAAACTTTCCATTTTACTCTTTTTGAAAATTATTAGAAAACACCATACTTAGGTGCATCACTTCTAACATATTTGTGTTTTTGTCTCCTACACACTTTTGATTCTGTGAAAGAATACATCTGAATAAAGCAACAACCTTGAAAAAATGATTCTTATCTCATCCTACATCCCCTTTCTTGTTTGGATGAAGACTCTTTTGAGCCCGCCCTCATATAATTCCTGTTCTTTTCCCTTGAGCATTTCAGTGTATTCCTCCTAGACTTCTTCAGTGCCACTCTGTCTTCCTCGTGACTTCAGAACTATATACATTATACAATCATGTTTGTAATTTGATTTCCAACACCTTTCTGATGAGTCCTTCCATTTGAACTGTCATCCACATTCCGGAGTGTACCTTGCCAGGGTCTTTGGGGAACAATCAAACATAGGAATATATCCTATTCTGGATCTAAAACTTAGAAAACAAAGTTGATCATACCCTTAGTATTATCTTGGAATCTAATTTTCCTAAGACACATTACTTGAGTTTGACCACAATGATCAGATCCTGTTCTTCAACTTTTATCACTATTCAATATTTTGCATAATCAGGTAAAATATTTAATTTAATAAGCCTTTTGTGTTCCATTTCTGGTTAACTAATACCTTAAGTGACATCATAATAAGCACAATATTGAGCTCGCTCCTGTGAAGATGGTGTGTCTATCTCCCTAACTTTTATTAGAACACAATAAACCATGCTATTAATATAGCACTTTACAATTCCTGGGTAAAACCAACACCTTCCATTTAGAATGACAAGTTAATAATCACTGAAACCTACAGGCAACAATAAAACCTCTGGTTTACACCAATTGTTGTTTGATTAAAGGCAATTTCAAGTGAACAAAATAATTATATTTCCAAGGGGCAAAGCACTGACAGAAAAAAGCAGACCTGGTTATTTCCTGCCCTCCACATTTGCATTGGAACAAGCAGCATCCAGAGAAATCAGAAGAGCACGTCAAGCAGATAAGTTGCAGCAGCAATCCCAAAGTTGCAAGCTTTACTAGAGAATGTAGTTGCCACCTAGCCCCCTGATAGATGACGCAGAGGTAGTACCATGGACGAGATGATTGATTTAAAAGGGAATGGCTGAAGCTCGCTCAGGCATTTCTGTGACTACCCACCTTTACTAAGATTCTTATATACCTCAAATAATCAGATAACAATATCCAAGGATAAAGAACACAAAAGGTAACAAAATCTGCCATAAACATACCCCATGTACAGTAAAGCATGTACACACCTTTTTAAACAAAGAATATCCGGTTTAGATATAAACAACAATGGAGATAAACCAAAAAAAAAAAAAAGATTTTGGGGAAATAAGCAATTTAAATGCTTGATCCTTTAACAGACCATTTGGAGGCAGTTAATTGTCTTAAGGGAGGAGCCTGGAAAATCCCAAGGTATACAGTGTCCGTTTGCAGACCTGTCCCTACAAAGCCCCACCCTAAACCACTTTTACATGATTAGGTTCTAAGCCACATATGGAGTTCTAGTCAGGATTTTTTCCTTTCTAACTCACAAAAGACTTTAAACTTGCCTTCACAAAATGGAACCATTTAAAGGTTTACTTATAGGCTTTTCGCCTATACCACTTTTGTGAGCTGGGGGAAAAAATCCTCCAAAACTCACATGTAGCCCAAGTACTAGAAATGTTCCTTCTCAGGGCCTCGTACCTCAGTAGCACAAATGAGACTGATTGACCTTACAAAGGTGCAGAGGACAGTGCCCCTTCAGAGAACATGGAAAGGAAAGCATCTTGAAATGGGAAATGATGTGTCCCCAGTAGAATTTTTGGAAGCATCAGTAAGACTATAACTATTCTCAAAAGACAAATCCAGTTAATTTAATTTGACTCCTTCTGCAACTTTTGCAGAGCAAATCAGGAATTTAGCTTACCCAATAAGTCAAATTGAAACCAGTCACAAGCTTAGTATCTGTCTAGAGTCTTTATTCAACTCAAACCTATGCTATGTTGCTAAAGCAAAGAAGGTTCGATGTGTTCCAATCCATTAAGTTTGCATATATCAAAATACAGTGTGGAAAAAATACTACCATATATCAACTTGGAAAGTGTTTTGACATAATGTTTTTAAGAAATGGTATTTTTTAAGGTGTCTTTGGATGGTAGCCTAACAGTGTTTCTCAATGGGAGCTGCAATTGCATTTAGAAGGAATAATTCCTCATCTTTTGATACACTGAGGGATCTTTAGCATTCCTGGACTCCGCCTACTAAGTGGTTTGTCCCGTGGTATGACAATCAAAAATGTTCCTATATATTTCAAAGTGGTTCCTAGGGGTAAATGGCTTCTCTCTCCCAATTAAGAGCCTTTGGTAAGGTTTCCCAATAGGAGTTGAAGGATTTATTAAGCAATTTCCTTAGAGTATGGTCAAGGATTCTTTAGAAAAACTCTAAACCAAAGATACAAAGGAGAGTTAATTTTAGAGAATAATTTATAATAAACCATATAAATACTCATTCTTTCTTCTACCTCTTGCTAAATGATGCCTAACAAAAGATCTAAATTTAGAAATCTTAAAGAAAAAAAGCTTTGATTGCATAATATGTTGAATTCTATATGACCAAACAAATATACCCAATAAAAAATAAGACAAATAACTATAAACATAATTGCAGGGATTATAACATATAACAAATTCCTACACATCTATAAGAAAAAAAATCTAATGTCTAATAAAAAACTGAACTGAGGCAATCAGCAAGCCATTCAAAAGATAAGAAAAATAGGGGCGGCACCTGTGGCTCAAAGGAGTAGGGTGCTGGCCCCATATTCCAGAGGTGGCAGGTTCATACCCAGCCCTGGCCAAAAACTGAAAAAAAAAAAAAAAAAGAAAAATAGTTAATAACTTAGGAAAATATATTTATCTTTAATAGTAATTAAATCAAAATAGCATAAATTTGAACAATGAAATGTCAATATATTTGTATATGGTTTACCTAAAGTAAAAGTATATTTAAATGAAAATAGTGTTGGTGAGTATTCAAAGAAGTGAGAGAATAGACACAAAAAATGAATGTAGCTCTTATGGAGGAAACCTAGTGATGGTTATCAAAACCTAAAAATCTTGCAACTTACTTAATCCATTAACCCACTTTCGAGAATTTAAACTAGGAATATAATTGTGGTCATGAGCAAAGAATTGGCTACAAATTGTTCAATGAATCATTTTTTGTAGTGAAAAAGTAGGCATAATTTACATTTTTAAGAATCAGAAAATTATATGTATTCATGGCATAACTAGAATATAAAATATCCTGAATTTAAAATGATGCTTTTGACAATATTTGATGACATGGGAAAATATTCTTATTATATCACTCAGAGGAAAAAAGCAAGATACAAAGCAGGCTACAAAACAGTACTCATAATTTTGTGTCAACACAGGGTTGGTTCCAGAACTCCAGAGGATTCCAAAATCCCAGATGCTCAAGTCCCTAATATAATGCAGGATTTGCATATAACCTAAGCATATCCAACCATGTACTTTAAATCATCCCTGGATTATGCATATCTAATAAAATGCAAATGATGTGCAAATAGTTGTTATCCTGTAGTAGTTTCATTTGTATTATTTTCTATTGTATGCGTTTTTTAAATTTTTTTCCAAATATTTTTAATCTGCAGTTGGTTGAAACTGCTGATGCAGAACCTCCTGGCCCCAAGCTATCCTCCTGCCTCAGCCTCTCAGGTAGTTGATACTACAGGTAGGTGAAACTACAGGTGAGCACCACCTCCACACCCAGCTAGACCAATGTTACAGTTAAAATTTGAGGGAACGTTCAGTTGCTTTAAGAATTGTAACATTTCCAGCTCCATTACACTTGGTCCCCTTGTTAGAAGCAAGCCGTGGTCCTCTGTGATAAGCAAGCAAGAGCACCACCTCGTGGCAGTTTGCATACTACACAACGTGGTTCCTGGGCACTGGAAGGAACTTAAGATTTGATACTATAGAAATTTGCCCTGTGGTCTATCATGCCTCAACAGTTTCACTGCCCTAAATTGCAAAGATTCCCTCCTACCTAGGACTTTCTTTTTGTGACACAGTCTCACTTCGTCGCCCTAGGTAGAGTGTTGTGGCATCATCATAGTTTACAGCAACCTCAAACTCCTGGGACCAAGTCATCTTCCTGCATTAGCCTCCCAAGTAGTTGGGACTACAAGCACCTACCACAGTGCCCGGCTGGTTTTTCTATTTTTAGTAGAGACCAGGTCGCAGCTCTTGCTCAGGCTGGTCTAGAACTTCTGAACTCAGGCAAGCCCCCCTACCTTGGCCTCCCAGAGTGCTAGGATTACAGACATAAGCCACCACCCCCAGCCTACCTAGGACTTTAGATTTCAGAAACATGACAGTTTGAGTGAGCATGAGAAAGATATCATCCTGAATTACCATCATCTTTACCATAAATTACCATCTACAAGGATTTTCCAGAGATTAACAGGCGATCTCTGATTGCATCATTTATAACATGATCAAAATGACCTGTCCTCTCCTCATTCACTTATTCGGTCTTTTTTTTTTTTTTTTTTTTTTGAGGTAGAGTCTCACTCTTTTGCCCAGGTTTGAATGTTGTGTTGTCACAGCTCACAGTAACCTTAAATCCGGAGCTCAAGAGATCCTCTTCCCTCAACCTCCCAAGTAGCTGGGACTACAGGTATGTGCCACCACACCCTGCTAATTTTTCTTTTCTTCTATTTTTAGTAGGGATGGGGTCTCACTCTTGCTCAGGGTGGTCTTGAACTCCTGAGATCAAGCAATTCACCTCACTTTGACCTCCAGGAGTGCTAGGATTACAGACCTGAGGCACCACACCCAGCCTATTCAGTCATTTGATGAACATTAGTGAGCACCTCTTTTTCCCAGGAACTTCACTTGACACTGGGAACATAAAAGATGAATGAAATATATTTTCCCACTGGTGAAAAGCCCATAATCTATGTTAAGTAAAATTTATAGGAGGCCAATTTTGTGGACTGAACACCAGACATAGAACCAAACCAAAATGAAGTCAACTCGTGCTAAAGTTTGACATCACCTAACCAAAACTCCATAGTTTATCTGGCCTTCTGAGGTATCCGGAGAGAGAGAGATGAATAGCCAAATCCCCAAACAGGCAAGCTTTAGCCAATATGATAAGGAAGTCCCCTCTGCTTTAACTCTACAGAAAACAACCTGAAGTAACCTGATTTAACCTATCTGCTTTTTCTTATTATGTTGTTTTCCCATTCTTGCTCAAGCTACTTTATAAAAACCTACTGTCTCATCATGCCCGAAGGCATACTTTCTCTATTTTTAGATCAGGTGCTACCTAACATGTGAATCACAAAAGCCAGTTCATTGATTTAAAGTTGTGGAAGTTTTGTCTTTTGATATCTATCATGTTGTGGTCTGCTTTTCTTTTCCTCCGGGTATCCCTTAGAATCTGAAAAAGACAAGGTATCCTGACCCGGACTTCTCTTGGGTCACACACATTCTCAGAGGCTCCCATTCCATTTGTGAATCCATCCTAGCCATCCTCACTCCTCTGCTCATTTCTGCCACTAAGCAGAGGGGTGTGGGAAGCCTTTGAGCCTCAGAGGAAGCAGAGAGGATGGGTAAGGAAAAGGATTTTTTAGTTCCCTACAAGTACCTTTATTCTCTACTGAGTAATGCAATGATTGGCACAAGAAGAATGATTGACACAGGCTTGTTGAAGGGATGACTGAATGAATGAGTGAAATGAAATCACATAAAAAGTCCTTCTTGTAGTTAACAATATGCTGGCCTTTGTATTAAGAAGTCAGGAAAGGCCACTGATCTTTATGTTGAGTTACTTAAAATTGATTATATGCAGATTAATTGATAGAGAATAATGTTAGCACATGGGACATGTTGTGTTTGGCCTGAAAATTCTTGAGCATTTTAGTCAATTTTTAAAAGTCAAAAGACATTTTAATAAAAACCTGGATTTCTGGCTTCTCTTACAAAGAACACCTGTATTGACACTCAGCATCAAAGAGCCGGATCGGAGGAGCAGACTGTGCCGGGGCTTGCTTTGCCACTGGCCACAGCTCCCCACCCTTCCCGGGGAGGCCTCACCACGTACCCCTGCCTGGCCCTGCTCAGCAACTGAATGTGCAATGCCTGCTTGGGTGACAATATGTGACGTTACATATCACATGGTCCACACGAATCCCAGCAGTACTCACATTCCCCTATCCCACTTCCTCCTACTCCCATCTTAGTTGGAGAGACCACCTTCCCCCACCTCACCAGCCAAGGTGAGTCACAGAGAGGAAGGAGCATGGGGCCTGGTGATAGAAGAAAGCTGGCTTTGAAATATAGTCCAAGGTCTGTGGTATGAAAAATTGCATGATACAATATGATTAGATGTTTTCAAGGTCATTACCTGGGGTTTTGGTGTAATCTATGACCATGAAAATGAACATGCACAGGATTCAGATGTTAAAATAGAGAGAAAAATTTCCCCCCCAAATCTTCTGAAACGTAGTTGAATATCATCTTGCCCCACCTGGTGGTCATTTGAGAGCTACACACCCTAACCCTGGTGCCAAATACAGCAGGCTGTGACTTGGTCAGGGGTTAATGTAATAAGATGGATGTAATGCTAAAGTGGGTGTGTCTTCGCAAAGATCCCAAGTTCATAGGGTTTGGTCTAGTCAACTGATGCTTAGCTCCAGAAACACTGCTGCTTTATCCAGTAATCTGTTTTTCACGCTTCCTGAAATACACACACTCGGTTATTCCCTGCCCCTCCACTTTCAACCCTCCTGCTTCATAAATTCAGCATTTCCACTGAAACCATGGCCTGTGAGTTCAACCTTGTAAATGTAAATAGACGTTATGGCTTCACTGGTAGGAACTACCGACTTGCACAGGATGATGGTCATTGCCCCAGGGCTCACCAAGGTTCTCAGATCATCTGTCCACAAGGGAAAATCACCTTGCTGACACAGAAGTCTTTCCTGTGGTATCCACAACAATGCAGGGACAATCCTATTGACCACAAGTTGACCATCTTCTCTTTCAATGTTGGGGCTGCCTGCACATTCCTTTTCTTCAACCATAAAATGGGGACAGCACCAATAATGGGCACCTCCCAGGATTGTCCTAGAGACCGAGTGTGGCCTTAGACCAGTATCAGGGGCACAGGGAGTCCCCAGAATATCTTCACTGGTAGTCTGTGTAAACACAGCACTCAGTGCAAGTTTTATCTTTTAGCTTCATTGGAATAAACTAAGATAAGTCAGGGCTAGGCAGAGTGGATGATTATGAGAGTTCACACAGATTATTTTGCTATATTCAAAAAGCAAATAAAAACATATTTGAGGATGTCTGTATCTTTTCTTACCTTCCAGAGTAAAAGGGATCTCACCTTTTGTTTTGAGACAGAGTCTCACTCTTTTGGCCCAGGCTAGAGTGTCATGGCCTCAACAACCTCAAACTTCTGGTTCAAGCGATCCTCCTGCCTCAAACTCCTGGATTTGAGTGATCACAACAACCTCAAACTCCTGACATCAAGCGATCTTCCTGCCTCAGCCTTCTGAGTAGCTGTAAGAATCTCACTTTTATGTGTATAAGGAACACATTGTGCAGGTATGTTTAGGGGGGTGGATCAAAGGAAAAGGAGATAAGATGTTCAGAAACAGGTTCACACTGTATAACAGTCACATGATGTTAGCAAGTTAATTATCAATAGCAAAGATGGAACTTCTATGCTGGGATTCGTATTAAGAAATGAACATGGCCTCTCTTCAATTAGAGTGAAATAGTTTCTCCAACCTTTGAGAAACGCATAGAACTGCCTGAAGAGAAAAACGTGTAGTGCCTGCCACCTTGTGGTTTGATATTAAATATTACTAGGCCTCTGATTAAAATAAATGTTTTATACTGCTTGCTATGTAGGGCTTTTTTCCCTAGTGTTATTAAAAATCCTCAAAGTTGCAAAAAGGACTATGAATTAATTTCTAAGCCTCCATTTACTGGCTAGGTAGGGCCTGAAATTGGGTAAAAACACAGAGATCTAAATCATACAAGGTCTAAACCCTGTGTGTGTATGTGCGTTTGTTATAAAATCTTAAAATTAAAAACAAATTATGCTTAAATTTGTAGATTTGTCAAATGAGCTACCTTTAAAATACACACTCTCACTAACATCACAGAATTAAAGAAAAATTATATTTTTCCATGGACACACATGCTGTTTTCTATCCCTTTGAAAAGTAACATGGAGTAGGAGTTAGGCATAAAGTCTCTAAAACTCTGAAACCTGAGATCAACCATCCCACACCTATTAGCTATGGGACCCTGGGCATGTAACAAAATACCTCTGTACGGCAACTTTCACATTCATAAAATGACCTCCAAGGACATACCTCACAGGGATCTTGTGAAGACTGAGAACAGCTTTCAGAGTAGTCCTTGGCACTCAATTCATGCTAGCACCCATTCTGGGTAACCAGAATTACAATGTCATGAGCCAAGGTAGCTTTATTGATAGAAATCAGCTCTCTCACTGTTCAGAGTGTTCCCTCCCCAATACCCCCCTGTGCTCAGGACCGGTTTCCCCAGTTCTTTCACTCCTGCCGCCTCCTGCAGACACACTGATGTCTTGGCTGCTGGTGACCCTTGAAGGGCAATTTTCAGCTGGAGATGGAGGCCCTCAAGTGACTGAATGACAAATTTGCTATCAGCTAGGGCTTGCTGTACATGCCCTGGTCTCCTCTTCTGAAATATGTTTTGATGTTGTTGCTGCAGTTATTCTATACCTGCTGAATCACATATTGGGCAGGTGGGGAGCAGGCAATTTTTTTTTTAAATATATGTATTTTATTATTCGTCATTACACTATTTCCCCCCCACCCCACCCCTCCGTGGTAAGACAGAATTGATTTACAGAAAAGAATACAGAAAACACCAAAGCTCCTGGTAGAGGGAGAGATTTCAAGTGGGGAGAGAGATGCTCTCTCCATTCCTCTCCCGGTCTTTCCCCGTCTC
>CAUYRH010007629.1:0-30422 GCA_963574655.1 Perodicticus potto
AGCTGCTCTGAAACCCAGACCCTTGCTTCCCCCCTCCCAACCCCCATCACCACCAGAGCTGGGGCAGACCTTGCCCTTCATTTTCCACATTGTGCTCCCTTATTTTATAGGATGGAGGGGCTGGGCCACATTCTCCCACCAGGCTGTCCTGCACATGGAGAATTTCTATCTCCTTCCCTCCACCCTCAGGGTGCTCGTCCCTTCTCCCCTGCTCCCCTGCATACCAGAGCCTAATTGAAGAGGCTCCGCCTGGCAGAGAAAATGAAAGCTTTATCTTCCCAGTCCATCCTGAAGCGTGTTAAGATGATGGATGAGTTTCCAGACCTGCATGCTCCTCCCAGTAGCATTAACAAAATTGCCTTTCAGGATCCCAACTTCCACGTCAAGATGGGCTGCAGTGGAGATGGAAGCCCTGAGCTTTGGCACTGGATGGTGAGCCTTAAAATCATTTTAACGCTGCATTTAGGGTTCGTGTTCCCTGTGTGTGAGCCAGTCCCGTTGCAGGCATCGGAATAAGATGAATGATGTTTTTTAAAAAGCTCTTTGGTGCAGGCTGATTGACCATTAGGAACACCCAGCTTGGAGCTGGGGTACGTGGGCTCAGCTTCTGAGTCTGGATGGGACCCATCAGAGATACTGTCACCAGGAGCTCTATTGGGTTGCAGCCAAGTCTTTCCCTGTAGGCCTCTCAAACTTCCCCCAAGGCCATGGCATCAAGAGGTCCTAGATATACTTTGGGTAGGAGAGTCCTGAGTTGGAGTTGCCCCTCTGTGAATAGGCTGCTGATAGATGTGGTAAGTGCGTCCCCCCTTGGCCATTGGCATCCCCATCCACGAAGGGAGAGGCTGGTGGTTATGGGTTATCTCCCCTTAAAATTCACATGTTAAAGTCCAGCTTCTGTCCCCCATTTCAGGATGTGACCTTATTTGGAGATAGGGTCATTGTAGAGACAATCAAGTTACAATGAGGTTATTAGGGTGGGCCCTAATCCAGTCTGATTAGTGTTCTTATATAAAAGGGAAATGTGGAGACACACACACACCTGCACGTACACAAATACACACGCATGGAGAACCCCATGTGAAGATGAAGGCAGAGATTGTGGTGCTATGTCTACAAGCCAGGGAACACTGAACGTTGCCAACAAACCCTCAGAAGCAAAGAAAGCAGCATGGAATAGATTCTCTGTCATAGCCCTGGAGAGGAACCAACTCTGATGAAGAGTTTCCAATTTAAAGAACTGTGAAACAATACGTTTCTGTGGTTTCATCCACCTGTGGTTAAACCCGCTTGTGGTGCTGCATAGACAGCAGTTCTAGGAAACTGCTGGGGTTAGCGTTGGGGTTAGGGTTAGGAAAGGAATAACACCGGCTGAGGCCCCTCCCATACCCTCTCTCCCTGAGTCTGTGCTTCTGGGATTCAGCCTTAGGATTCAGGCCCCATTGGACCCAGGCAGCTGCCGTGAGGTCAGTCTGCTCTCTCCTGCCCCATGAAAGCTTGCAGGGTGGGCGCCAAGTAGGAGGGACTTGGAACTGAAGCCACTGACCATAGTTATTCCTGAACAAAAATGGTTAAAAAGGGGAGCCCTGGTGGGGGAGGGGGGTGCAGCTGGGTGGAGGTAGGTTGGGCTGGTCCCAAGTACACAAGCTCAGGCAGAGCTGGATTTATAGCCATCCGTGATCAGGGTCAGGGACCTGGAACCCCCCCACTTGGAAATCCACAGCAGGAGGTGGGATGCCTGCCCCTGGCCCGTGGGAGAAGGGCACATCTCAAGCAGCCTCAGCTACTTGATTCTCCCAGGTCAACCTGTTTTTTCCCCAAGAGAATTTTTTTCACTATGTTGAAATAGACATTGGTATGCGTTATAGAAAAGTCAAGAAAGTTACAACTCATGCACACCTGAATATGTGGTCTGAAATACAGACCCACAGATATTTATTGAACTCCCAGCACGGACACTTTGTTAACTGTGTCCTATTAACCTTACTGATCACTCTATTACTGTACAAACTACTGTCTCCATTTACAGATGAGGAAAGCACAGACAGGGGAGAAGTGATGTGACTCACCCAAGGTCACACAGACAGCAGGTGGTACTGCTTGTATGTGAACTCAAGGAGTCTGTTTCAGACCCTGCATCGGCCAAGGGGCCTGGCACCTACTGGTGCCAAATTTTCTGATGGGAGGCTAAGATTTGGGAGAAGTGGAGATAGTTGAGATAGTTGGGGACTGCAGAGCAACTGGGAAGAATGAGGAACAATTAGAATGTCATGGAGGGCTGGGGAAACTTGTGCTGGCTGGGAGGTGGTGTGGGAAGCCGGCCTGCTGGCCTGTGGGCTGAGTTTATTTGTGAGGCCACCCTGTTTACCCAAAACAAGCTTTCACAGTTGAGCCGGGTTCCCAGGAGGTGGCTGGTGGTGGGCAGCTGTGCCTGCTTGTGGGGACAGCTGATAGATGAACTCCCGCCAACCCTCCCCCACACAGCAGGTAGCACCAGGTGTACTTGGCAAACCCTCTCCTGTGCCGGGAAGGCCAATCAGTCCAAGTGAGCTGAGCTGCGCAGGAGCCGGGGATTGCTCAGGATTGCTTCAGCAATCAGGGCATTTCACACAGCAAATTGTGGTCATTTAGGCCTCTCTACTGCAAGCTTAATTTCAGGCCCAAGTATGGAGGATATTCAGAGACACAATGAGGTAATTTCACATTTTAAAGCAGAGAATGCAGCGTAAATTAGTAGAAAAATCATGACACTTATAAACCCGTTCTAAAGATGTATTGTTCCCTTTTCTTCTGGGAGGAGAAAAAAAATCAGCTTCTATTAAGATTGAATTAACCACTGGAGGAGAATTCCTCAGATGGCCAATTCATAAGGAGAACTCTATTTTAAACTTGGCGGAAAGGCTTTTGCGGAAAGAGTCGGGAAGAGCATTCCTAAGGAAATGCAGGTGCTCTCATGGCAGCCCCTGCACCTGGGCAGGGACAGGCCTGAGCCCCATCTCATGCCCACCCCAGGTGGACTCCCTTGAGTGGTCAGATGCCTCCCCACACAAGGATTCAAATGCAAATCCTTTATTTGGGAGTTGCCTCTGTGGGCACCTGGAGCCAGTGGAGGGCATGCACCTTAGAGACAGCTTCCACGAGGGTGGCCGAGGCACTTCTTATGCCCAATCCCCAAAGTCATTTGTGGAGGTTTCAGTTTCTTGGTATTTCTGATTCTACCTGGAAGGTGGCTGGGTGGGCTTCAGCCTCCTGAGAAAGTCCTCAGGCAAGGTGGTGGGGAGTCAGGCAGGTGCTCCCTGAGGTGGTGAGGTGCAAGGGCAAGCACCTACTACCTGGTTGCTGGTATAATTATTCTCACCCCATCCCCTGTGTCCACCCACCTACTACCTGGTTGCTGGTATAATTATTCTCACCCCATCCCCTGTGTCCACCCACCTACTACCTGGTTACTGGTATAATTATTCTCACCCCATCCCCTGTGTCCACCCCAGGGACTCCTCCCTGGACTCTGGCATCTCTTTTACATGAGCTCTAGACAGGTGGGTGCCGTGCTGGATTTCTGTGTCACCCGAGGGGCCGTGCTGAGAACCTAAGCACTGTGTCCTCGTCCCAGTTCTTCCCCTAGCAAACTGTCCCCTTGAGTTCCTCCTGCCTGTCTCTGGGTCACAATGTCCCAGGTGTTTTGTGGATATCTTTTCATGTTCTTCCTTGTTCTGATATAACCCCTTAGATGACAGGGGCTGGAGAGGGGAGAGGTGATGAGGCTAGTTCATGTCCCTCACCTCTCTGGCACCCAGCTCTGGCATTTGGGCCCCATAGCCCAGTAACACTTTGCTGAATAGAGCTGGGCTGTGGGGCTGCCAAACCAGGGATAAGCCATAGGTAACAGCCCCATAAGTGGTGCTGATGACTCTGTAAGTGCTCACTCAGGCCTGGGGGCTGGAGAGTACTGGGGAGAGAAGTCCCCAGGCTACAAGCTGAAGCTTGGGTCCAGGGCACCAGGATCCCTTTTTATATTTAAAATGACATCCATTTCAAGGCAGATCCATCAGAAAACTGGTGGATTTATTTTCACCTGGCAAACATTTGCACATGAGACTAAACTCTGGACTGGGTGTTTCCTCACTTTTGAGTATTCCCTGCCTCCTTTTTGTCACACAAGTTAAATATATCTTTTTAATCCACTGAACTTTATTTATTTGAGACAGAGTCTCACTTTGTCACCCCAGTAGAGGACTGTGGCATCACAGCTCACAGCAACCTCCAACTCTTGGACTTAAGTGATTCTCTTTCCTCAGCCTCCCAAGTAGCTGGGACTACAGGTGTCAGCCACAATGCCTGGCTGTTTTTCTTGTTGTTATTGCAGTTGTCATTGTTGTTTAGCTGGCCTGGGCCAGGTTCAAACCCACCAGCCTCAGTGTATGTGGCTGGTGCTGTAACTACTGTGCTACTGGCGCTGAGCTATAATCCACTGTACTTTTCACAAAAAAACTCCAAGTACCAGGATATCCCCTGGCTTCCTTCCCCACTTTATGATAAATTTCCAGTTCATTTTTTCATATATCCAGAGGCAGAGCCCAAGAACTCAGTCCTTAAGGAAACTCGGGGCTCCAGAGCCATTCCCAGACGTAAAAGGAGGGGTGCTAAGGCTGCCAGCTGTGTGGATTCTCCTCTAACACCACCTGAACCATCCGTCCTGGGCTGACAGCCTCTCGGGGGGCCTTCTCCAGCCCCAGACGACGGCGCCTCACTCCCTTGACAGCTGATGGCAGGAAAATGGCTGCCGCAAGAGTTCAGCTTTCTACAAAGACAGAAATAATCAGGTTGACCAAAGGGGAAAAAAGGGAAAATTGAGCATTATGAGGGTGATAATTCAGAAAGTGTCAGCCTCAGAATAATTGAATCCGATGACATTTTGTGCTACAGGAAACAATAGCAGCTAGCCCGCTGCCCGTCTGATTCATGTCTGGTTCATGTTTAACAAAACAAGGGCAAGGGTCACGCAGCCACGAGCCCCATAAATAACCCGTTAATGGGATTTCCAAACAAGCTGTCCTCAAAGTGGCTTTCCGTCTCACTGAGAGAATATTAAAATGCAAATGGATTCGGGCTGTGTCTTCATAAACAACCGTGTTCATTTAACCTCTGACCTCCCTGCTTAACTGCCCATTCCAGCAATTTGTACGGGCTCCTCGGCCGCAGGCTCCTGCGGTAATTCAGGGAAAGTGCATTAAAGGAAAGGGTTACAATTTGTGATGCTCAGTTAATCACGCTATTGAGATGTTTATGGACAGAATCATGCTCCTCCTCACACTCCTCTCAGGCCTTCTGCCCCCCAAACGTGTCTGGTTGTTTCCTTTTGTTGTTCAGTGGGTGTGGCACATGGATGTGGGCATGCTGCCTTCCCACCTGGCTGAAGCTGGCCCCTCCTTGGGCCTCCAGTCACCAGCCTGCTCTTCCTTGGCTGCTGTTCTGTTTGGGGGTCTGACCAGTAGCCCTCAGTTAAATGCTCCTCCCAGCACATGGTCTCCAGGCTCATACTTTTTGAAATGTCTCAGGCTCACCCCAGAAAGCTGCCTATCACTTGGTGCCTTTCCGGGAGCCCCTTGTGTATTCCCCACAGGCCTGCCTTGACCCCAGCCTTGACATTGGCCTGGCGGCACCTTGACCGGCTCTTAAAGAGGTGGCTTGAGGATATATTTCTTCTCCAGGCTCTTGGCATGCCTCCTGAGCCTTGATGCTCCATGTCTCTGGCTGTATGGAAAGACAGACTTTGCACAAAGAAAACAAGAGGAGATGTGAGCCAGGGCAGGAGGTCTGATACGCTGGGTTCTGTTCAAGGAAGAAGCCAGGTGCTATGTTGGAGGAGGGGATATGTTACCTCCTCGGCTGCCTGGACAGATCACTGGTGTACCATAGCCTCCAGTTTACAGAGGACTTTTTTACTTAGATAATTTCAGCAAAGCCATTCAACTCTAACAGCAGGTAGCTAGTAGGAGTCAATCTTAGTAAAGAAGAAAGCTGAACTCAGAGGGGCTGAGTGGCTTTCCCGGGGCCACCTAGTGAGTGGAAGGCATACAGAGGCCTCAGGCAGAGGCGCTGCGTGCTTGGAGGTGGTCCCAGTGTCTGCAGGCTTCTCTCTCTGAGGAGTCTTTATCCTCTCTCCGGCAGGAGGAGAGCCAAGGGGGTGAAGCCCTATAGGACCTGTAGGGGTGGGGATGGGTGTCTGTGTCATTGGTCCCAGCTGGAGTCAGATTGGGGTGCCCAATTCTTGCTGAATATTTGTGTTGTTCTCCAAGATAGAATTCCTTTCTTTTTAGTTTTTCTTCCTATCTCTTTAGGAGGAGAGGAAGAGAGATGAATCCCCAGCAATTTCCCAGTTCACAGAGGAAGACTGAGGCCCTGGAGGAACACCCAAATGAGGCCCATCCAACTCTGCTTTGTCTCCTGCTTGATAAACTCAAATGTACTTTGAGTTATAAGTCTGTCTTGGGACATAGAAGGGCTGGGACTACAGAGGCCAGCCCCTAAGGATCTCAGCCCAGGCCCTGGCGGCTGGGCTGCTTGGGCCTGGCCTGCATGGAGGTAGCCCTCCCTCCCTGGTCCATCCCAACTGTCCCATCCCTTTCTTTTGGTCTCTCCCTCAGGCTTGGCACCTCCAGGTATGGCAGAGGGGACAGTGGCAGGGGTCCCAGGAGGGAGGAGAGTCCGGGGTCCTGCAGAGATCTCTGGCAATCCACCCACTTCTGTCTGGCTTCTTATTGACACTTTCCACACATGGCTGGAATTTCTTTCTCTACTCTCCCCATTTGTTCTTGTTTCTGTTTCTCTCTCTGTTCTTCCTGTGTTTCTTGGACACTCTGCTTTTGTCGGCACTTATTTCTTTCCTTTTTGTCTCTTTTCTTGGTCTTCCCTGTCTGTTCACTCTCTGTTTCCCTCCTGTCTCCCTCCAGTGTGGCTCCCTGGGCTCTGGCCAGGAGGGTGGACAGCTCCCCGCAGCCTCCTTTGTCTCCAGGTTCACAGGTTCTCCACTCTCCTCACACAGAGGTTATTTAAAATGCAAATTGGACAGTGTCCTTCCCTGGCTTAAAATCCTTTAAGGCTTCCCACCACCCTGAGGATTGAACCCAGACTCCTCAAGAGGTGTGCTAGACCCTGATGGGATTCTCACTGGCTCTTCAGGCTCAACCCTCTTCACTCTACTGTCTGTACGTGTGTATTTCTCTTTTTTTATACACATACACACACACAATGAGCATCTGAGGGAGATACACAACTTACACAGAGAAATAGAGACAAGAGAGCTAGGGAGAGGGGAGTGAGACAGAGAGAGACACAGGTGAGCCTATGTTGGAGGAGACAAGGGTCCTTCAGCTCTTAGCTCTCTGGGCCATTCTTCCATGGCAAGGCCAGATCATGTGTGCAGGAGATTCTTCCCCTATCCAGATCATCTGACGCTAAAATCTAGCTCCTAACCGCTGTGATACCCTGACTATCCTGGATTAGGAGAAAGGAAGTGCTGGGTAGGAAGAAGGAGGAATTTTTGATTGTGGAAAGTGTGAGAAGAATAAGACAGGGGCATAAAGAGGCAAGTGTGTTTACAGGGGGCTGCAGGATGTGGATGGCCCTGTTTCTCTGTGAAGTAGGAAGCCAGGTTGTCTGCCTATGGGGATCTAGGGCATTCATGGAGGAGAGAGGAAGAGAGGGGTTGGGTATTGGAAAGGTCTCAGAGAGTCATATGACCTGCCAAAACTGAGGACTGGCTGGGCAGCTGTGAACCTCTAGGGTTGACCCTGAACTTGTGGGCAGGCCATGCCATGTGGTGCGATGATTTCCTTGAGCAGCGTTCAGCAACAGGGGTGCTGGAGCATGGCAGGTACATAGCTGGATTGACCCAAGAATGAGTTTTTCTAAGGGTGTGGAGGCAGGACAAGGGACACAAGAACCAAAGGCACTGGCAAAAGGGTGGATGATGTGATAGACCATAGGATCTGGATGGGATTGGGAAGAAAGGAAAGGCAGGAAAGGCAGATTAGGAAAATTTAGAATGGAAGAAAGAGTTGAAGAAACTCTGAGGAAACTGAAGAGCAGGTATAGTAAAAATAAGAAGCCAAAGGAGCTGGAGGGCCAGGAGTTCAGGTCAGAGAGTTGATGGATAGATTGCCTGTTTCAGGGGCACTGTTGTTCTTTTGATGACACAGTTCAAGGGATATGGAGTGATGGCTGAGGTGTAGTGTGGTGCAGGGACGTTATTGAAGTACAAAAACCACCCAGAGATCTAGTGGCTGGAAGCAAACAGCATTTGCTATTGCTCCCAGGCCTCAAGTCTACTGGGAGGTCTGTTCAGCTTGGGCTTGGCTGATCGCAGGGCTCAGGTGTCTGAGGTCAGCCAGGATGTTGGCTGGGGCCGGCTGGTCCCAGATGGTCTCAGTCACACATCTAAGGGGTTGATGGCCATTGGCTGAGATGTTGGGCCCCGATCATGTATGTGTATAGCATCACTTCTGCCTTGCACCATTGGCCAAAGTGAGTCTGAAGTCCTGCCTAAGATCAAGGGGGAAAACCTCAGGTCTGTCTATTTTTCTTTTTTTTTTTTTTTTGCCGGGGCTGAGTTTGAACCCCCCACTCCAGTATATGGGGATGGTGCCCTACTCCTTTGAGCCACAGGCGCCACCCATGTCTTTTTTTTTTTTTTTGAGACCAGAGTCTCACTTTGTTGCCCTTGGTAGAGTGCCATGGTGTCATAGCTCACAGCAACCTCAAACTCTTGGGCTCAAGTGATCCTCTTGCCTCAGCCTCCTGAGTAGCTGGTTCTACGGGTGCCTGCCACCATGCTTGGCTATTTTTAGAGATGGGGTCTTGCTCTTGCTCAGGCTAGTCTCCAACTCGTGAGCTCAAGTGATATACCCACCTCAGCCTCCCAAAGTGCTAGGATTATAGACATGAGTTATTGCACCTGGCAAAACTTCTTGTCTTGCAGAGAGTGTGGCCTTTTTCTAGGCTACTGCAGGTGAGGTCCTGAGAGTAGAAGGGGTTGGATAGACCATCAGTCCTGACACTGAGACCCTGACAGATGTAGGCTAAGATCCAGGTGCTGAGGTGTTCAAAGACTTTGGGGGAAGTGATGATGATAGTGTCAGGAAGAACAGAGGTGGTCCCGGTCCTCAGAGGAGCACGTGTACCTGTGTGCATGTGCCTGTGGCAAGGAGTGGGTGAAAGAGAGGGACACCAACCTTGGGTGAGGCCTGTGGGGTTGGGGCAGTGTCAATTCTGGGAAACAGTCCCTGGTCCTTTGCGGATTTGGAGCATTAGCAATTCAGCCCCTTTCTTTCCTCTGCCCCATTCCTGCTGCTGGTAACTGACAGAAGGTCACGGCCCATCAAGACGCTGCCCAGGGGAAGGTTGCTACATCAGCTCTTTCCTATTGACCGGACTGTCTTCACTTTCTTTCACTCAACAAGTAATTATTGAGCATCAGTCATGTGCCAGGCTCTGTGTGGGGGGACAGCAAAGAAGACACAGTCTCTGCCCTTGGGGAATGCAAAACTTAGATATTACAGCCAAGGTGTATCTGCACACCCATGTAGTCACGTACACATGTGTGCACACACACATACACACAAACACATGCAAACACCCCCTGTGCCCACAAATGCCTTGTTAATTAAAATACATAAGTGCATTTTCTAACTAAAAAACAAAACTTCAGAATCATCTCGATCGTTTACCTTTCTATCTTAATCTCTGACAAGTCTGAGATTTTTCTAGAATAAAAAAGCTCTTTAAAAAGTAATCACAGATTCTATTCAATGGTTTATTTGAAATCTTCCATATCCAGGGTGATTCTTCCATATGTTTCTATGAACAGAGGGAGGCCAGGAATCCTCCCCCACTTAAAACATATAAAAAAGGGGCGGCACGGGGGGTGTTTGCATGTGTTTGTGTGTATGTGTGTGTGTACACACCTGTGGCTTAGCAAGTACGGTGCCGGCCCCATAGACCGAAGGTGGCGGGTTCAAAACCAGCCTCGGCTGAACAGCAAAACAAAAATAGCCGGGCGTTGTGGTGGGTGCCTATGGTCCCAGTTACTCGGGGGGCTGAGGTAAGAAAATCGCTTAAGCCCAGGAGTTGGAGGTTGCTGTGAGCTGTGTGACTCCAGGGCACTCTACCCAGGGCGATAAAGTGAGACTCTGTCTCTAAAAAAAAAAATAAAATAAAATAAAAAAATATGGCTCAGCGCCTGTGGCTCAACAGGCAAAGGCGCCAGCCACGTACACCTGAGCTGGCAGGTTCAAATCCAGCCTGGGCCCGCCAAACAACAATGACGGCTGCAACCAAAAAATGGCCGGGAGTTCTGGTGGGCGCCTGTAGTCCCAGCTACTTGGGAGGCGGAGGCAAGAGACTCGGTTGAGCCCAGGAATTGGAGGTTGCTGTGAGCTGTGATGCCATGGCACTCTACCCAGGGTGACAGCTTGAGGCTCTGTCTCAAAAAAATAAATAAATAAATAAATAAAAAATAAAAAAATATAAAAATAACAATAGTATAAAGAGGAAATTACAAACATACTTCACTTATAAATGAGGATGCAATATCCTTAACAACATATTAACAAGTTGATTTAAAAATTAATGTTTAAGTAATGTGCTTTGGTCAAAATTAAATCCAATTTATGTGAGAATTAGTCACTCTTTTCTTTTCTTCTTTTCCTTGCCCTCACCCCCTCCCTCCTTCTCTGCCTGGTCTCCCCTTCCCCCATGCCCCACCATGTCATTAATTGTCATTAATTGTCCTCATATCAAAGTTGAATACATAGGATTCATACTTCTCCATTCCTTTGATGCTTCACTAAGAATAATGCGTTCCACTTCCATCCAGGTTAGTACAAATGCTGCAAAATCTCCATTTTTGATGGCTGAATAATATTCCATGGTATACATATACCACAGCTTACCAATCCATTCCTGGGTTGAAGGACATTTAGGCTGTTTCCACATTTTAGCAATTGTAAATTGGGCTGCGATAAACAGCTCAGTACAAGTGTCTTTATAATAAAAGGTTTTTTTTTCTTCTGGATAGATGCCCAGTAATGGGATTGCAGGATCAAACGGGAGGTCTAGTTTGAGTTTTTTGAGGGTTCTCCATACTTCCAAAAAGGTTGTATTAGTTTGCAGTCCCACCAGCAGTGTAAAAGTGTTCCTTTCTCTCCACATCCACGTCAGCACCTGCAGTTTTGAAATTTTGTGATATAGGACATTCTCGCTGGGGTTAGATGATATCTCAGGGTGGTTTTAATTTGCATTTCTCTAATAATTCGGGATGATAGGAATTTATTCATGTATTTGCTAGCCCTTATAATATTTATAATATTATAAATATTAGTTGTCTATTTTTTGAGACTTTGGAAAAAAAATAAGAAGTTAACTGATGACTCCATACTGAACCTCAGAGTCAAAGCATTCTATGATAGGCATACTCTTATCTGACAATGTGAATGTTACTTTCTTTGCATTATTATTATTATTGCTTAATATTTCGATGCAGCAATTGTTTGATTTCTGACTGTATTTATCTTTGTTCATTCTTTATGAGGTTTTTGTTTCTAGTCCTTATCTTAAACATTGTTATTGTTATTACATTTTAAGGCTTTTTAATTCTGTGAAGGTAAAAAGTGGAAACCTAATAAACACATGTATATGTAAAAAAAAGAAAAAAGAAAAAAAGGAAAAAATAACAATAGTAGCAATAATAATAACTTCCATATCTGCAATTTCAAAAGCCCAATCGTGCATACTGTGTCAGTTGTTCTGTAAATGGCATCTCAAAGTTGGCTGGAGAAGCCCTGGGAGGTTTATGGGACCTCTTAACGTGTGGCTTAAGTCCTGCCCGAACTGAAGGGTGGGCTGGCTGGATCTCCAAATGTAAACTGACTTTGGACAGTCAGGGAAAGCCCTTCTAATGTAAAAAGATGACACTTGTCCTCCAGTCCTGTTGCCTCTCTTTGGGCAGGAATTGCACTGTCAGCAGAAGACTTCAGAGCCAGGGCCAGCACTGGGTTCCATGGTTATGCATGGCCAGAGTCACAGCTGAGCCCCATGCATGAGGTCTAGGAAGAGTCATTGAATCAAGCAATGTTGGAGCCAGAAGGAGCTTAGGCGACTGAAGCTCTGGGCTTCAGTCCCAGTCAAATTGGGCTAGCATCACACCTGGCTCCAGGGCTGCTGTGCAGAATTGAGGCAAGGGGCTGGGCCTTTATGCCCCACATCAAGTAGTCACTGGAAGCAGGTGCCCCAAGGAGGGGCCTAACCTTGAAGGAAGTGGTCTGACCTTGAAGGAGGTGTTGGAGTTCATGCTTGCAGTAGCTGAGGAATGAGTGCCTTGATCCAAGAAAGGATCTGGGCAGCACACTGCAGCATCTACCACGCAGGGCCTCTCAGGGGGCAATTCCTATGCCCAGACTCCAAGAATGAGCAGCAGTGACTCAGATGAAATTAGTGTTGTTGTTGCTGCTGGTAGTGGAGAGGGGACAGCATGTGCAAGGCTCAGCAGCCTTTCTTTTTGGGAAATAAGCAAGTAATTCAATGTAGCTCAAGCCCAGAACTCAGAGGAAGATGATAAAAAAAGAGGTTGGTTTAGTAAATGGGGCAAAGCCCCTGAAGGGCCTCATTTGACAAAACCAGGTTCATAGACTTGAACCTTGTCACAATGATGACAAGGACTTATGGGAGGGTTATGACCTGATTTGTCCTCTAGGCCTGCTCTGGCTGCTCAAAGAAGGGGGTGAGACCAAAAGACAGGAAAATAGTTAGGCGAGTTTTGTAGTTAGTCTGGCACTTGTAAGTATCGATAATGTAGTAGAAGGGGAAATAGAGGATTAGAAAACATTTAGGAGGGAAGAACTGATCCAATTAGTGACCAATTAGATGTGGAATTATACTTTTAATTCTACAAATATTCACTCATTTATGGTTCCCAACAACTCATGAGCTGAGATCTATCATTATCTCCATTTTACAGATGAGGAAACCGAGACTCAGGAAAGTTAACTAACTTGCTGTGGTCACAGAGCTGGTAAGTAGTAAATCCTGGATCTAAATTCAGATTCCTGTCCCCCAGTTTCTGGCCTGGCCAGTCAGATGAATATTGGATGTTTTAGTGACATGGAGGACATAGGAAGGGACCTGGCTGGGAGAACTGTGGTGAATGATGACATTTGCTTTGGACATGTTGGCCCTGTGACCTCTGTGAGTCATGAATAGAGATGTTCATGGGGCAGCTGGTGGTGACAGGGTCTAGGTCAGAAGAGCACTGGCTGGAGTGAGAGGTCAGAGCCAGCAGGCTTCAGGTGACAAATGAAGCCGTGGGATGGATAAACTCACTTAGGAGAAGGCTTAGAGTAAGGAGAGAAGACAGGTTGGAAATTAGAGGAACAGAGACCATAAAGAGAAAGAGGAAGAAATACCTGTCCAGGGAACCAAGAGGGATCAGCCAGAGATTTTGGAGGAAACTCAGAGGTGTTATCAGGGAAGCTCGAGAGTGCCGTAGGAAAGTTGAAGCATCAGAGGCAGGAGTGAGGTCTCTGTGATGAGGACTAAAATCATGCACCACTCACTAAGGCAGAAAAGACCCCCCCCCACCCCCACCAAACATGCATTGTCCTGGAGAAAGACTGAGAATAAATCTAAGAACTGGCTTCTGCACCACCCCTCAGCAGGTGTGGAAGCAGAGGAGGGGGGAAGGCTTTTGGAATAACATCCCTCTTTGGAGATTGATTGGAGCAAACTCCCTGTTTATCTTTTCCTCCTGGGACTTGCCTGGCACCTTTCTGCTGAGATAGGAATCTGAGATTGTCATCTGAACTGGGGAGACAGATCATGACAGCCCAGCCCTCTGAAACCTGTCTGCTGCTTCTGCACCTGGAGAGCCCCTGGAGGCAGGGGGTGCCGGCAGGTGGGTGGGGGTGTGCCCTCCCCCCACCTGAGACTGCCCCCTCAGTTCCTGCAGGCAAACATCTGGAGCCCTCCTAGCAGGCCCGATGGTGTCTCGGGGACCAAGCCCCACGTCTGAAGCAGTGGTGTGAAGTGCATGTCTGAAGCTGCACCCCATCTAGTCCTCATCCTGCAAACATCCATCACACATGCATACACACATGTGCACACACACGCACACTCCAGGCTGCTGCACACACACCACCACCTGGGAGGTCCTGGGATAGAGGAAAGTGTGCTGGGTTTGGATCCAGCTGTCACACTTCACACTAGCTATGTGACCTTGTGCTTCTTCATTTGATAAAATAAGGATTTTTTTTCCCCAGAGTGCCTGAGATGTAGTGACTGTAGCAATTACAGTCCTTATTAGGTGCCAGGAACTATGCAAAATTCTTTACATACATTTTCTCAACTAACTCTCACTATTACTCCATAAAATAGGTTATATTATTCCTCCCATCTCACAGAGAGGGAAACTGAGGCTATAGACAGTAACTTTTGCTCAAAAATCTCACAGCTTAGACGTGTCAGAGCTGGGATTTCTTTCTGATCTGATTTTTTTCTTTCCAATCTGGTCCTCCCATGTAGTCAGAGGCAGCTCCTTATATGCCTGCATTATGCCTCAGCTTAAAGCAACCACTGGCTTTCCTTAGCTGCACATTAAAAGTCTTGTTTCTCATCCTCCCTCACACAGGCCTCAGGCCCTAGCACCCAGCCAGATGTTCTGCTTAACAAACATGCTGTGTGTGTTCACTTCTGGGACAAGGGCGGGGGGGCTGAAGAGCAGACCCGTGTCTCATCTATGAGCACCACCTCTGACCCGGCATTTTCTCTCTCATCCTTGTTTCCAATGAATGTTTGTGCAATAAAAAGCTAACCATAGGAAGAGCAGGCACAGTGGGAATACCACGAAAAGTTTAAATGGGTCAGCTGACAATCTGTGGCTGAGAGCCATCTATGTGCCCAACTTTATAGTTGGCCTTATGGGGCAAAAGTAAATGAAGGCATCAATTTCTGTTCCTAAGGAGATGACTGCCTACATGATACCTGGGAAACAAGGAGATGCTGACAAGTGCATTCTTGATGCTAGCTGGGGGTTGTAGTCTATCAAGAAAGCAAGGAGAAATCTGGGCAGACTTCCTGGGGGAGGTGGCATTGGCACTGAGACTTTAAGGGCTGGGACAGGAGAGGGCATTTTGAGACTGGGGAGAGAGCTGTATACTATGCTTTGTTATAAATGCTATAATCCTTCCTGTGTATTCCCTCACCTCATGTGCATGGCAGTCAGGGCTTGGCTCCACTCCCTCAGTCCTGCTCTTTGGGCCCCGGCCAACTCCTGCAGCCTCACCTCCCACCACTCCAGTAGGGAGAGATTCCTTCAGTGTTCTCTTCCTGTCTTTTTCTCCCAGGGGATTGATCTCTCTGTTGGCAGCATATTTCCTTTCATTGCCTGGCTGACTCCTAACAATCCTTTAATCTCACCTTGAACACCACTTCCCTTGGCCTCTGTGTCTGGGCACCCCATGTGCTGTTCTCACAGCATGCCCTACTTTTCCCAGCGCAACCCTTGCCCGCCTCACTGACAGGGGCTTAGTTCATTGTTTCCTGGCCCCCTTAGTTGGGGAACTCAGGGAGGCCAGGATCTGTGTTTTTCCTGCTTACCACTGTATTCCCCCAGTGCCTGCATACAGTACGTGCTCCATAAATGTCTGTGGAATTAGTGACTAAGGGCTTGATAAATGGTAGCTGGCTTTCTTATCATGGCCTTGCACACCCTGGTCAACACGCTCTTCTCTACTGTTGTCCTCTGCCCTGGTCTTCTGGGTCCTGATTCCTACACCAACCCAGGAGTGAAGAGTCGTGCCCCAGTGGGCCCCACGGATGCTGGTGATGTCTTGAGAACAGGGCTGTGAAAGCCACAATGGGCCTGATCTGAGTGCTTGTCCCTGCTAATTATTACGGACAAGCCTCCTTATTGAACCCCGTCCTCTTATTGACATTCGGATGCATGAGCCCAGGCTGTTGTTTTAAACGCACTCATTAGCCACACAAATCAGTCCTGTTGACAGAGCGCCTTTGAATTAAGCATCTCACCGTAGTCATTGGACAAGGAGCAATTTATAATGCCATTAGCAACGCTTTCGAAGGTTACAGGCATCAAAAATTGTTCAGCCGTAATTATTCTTAATGGATACAAGGAATAAACTGACGCAGGACAGCTTTTTCATTAGCCTTCAATCAAGGCTGATGGCTTTGAGAAATGTACAGTAAGTGCGTTTTGGGGAGAAATAATGATGTTACAGCACCTTTCCCAGGAAAATGCTCTTGGTACACAGCTTAACTTTTAATGGCCTTAATTTGACATAATTAAAAAAAATTTGAATTTGTTTTTGAAGATCTTGAAATAAATTATTTGGTTCCCATTTTAACCCTTCAGGGAACTGGTGCTAAAGAGAATTAAGGGAATGAGGGGGTGAGTCTCTGGGAAAAGAGCAACTATTGAGGATCTGGGGCTTGCAGCGCAGAGACCGCCAGAAAGCCTACCTGGACTACAAGTGTGAGGGCTCCCTCCCACCTCAGGACTTCCAGGTGACATTGGGAGAAAGAATTGCCTTTTGGAGTAGCCCAGCCCAGAGCGCTTACACCTGTGCAGCTCATTTGTACCTTCCAGGAAGTAGAAAATTTAGGGAGGGAAAGAGGACCCCTTGAGATAGGGTCAGCTATGAAAATGCAAAAATCGAATAAATCCAGTTCCTCAGGCAAGTGACTGCACCTCTTGGAGCCTCAGTTTCTTCATCTGTGAAATGAGCATGAAAATACCTCTATCTTGGGGCCATTGTGAGGGTTTGGTGGGAGAAGTGATATGAAAGCCACTAGCCAGTGCCTGGCACACAGTAGATGCTCCATAAATGCTCATTCCTGAGGTCAGTGGCTGATCTACCTCACCATGATAGTCCCCATTGGCCAAGGCTAGGTCAACAAAAATCCTGAAAATGTAATAATATGAGGACAATTATGACTGCTAGGACTCATCTCAGGCATGGCATTAAATATGGCTGAACAGAAACTGCTCAGAGGGAGGACAATTGTGTCTCCTTGTATTGACCTCCTCCAACCCTGAAACCAAAGGAAAAATAAAAGTCTTCTAAATTACCTTCTAAGGAGAGTGGGTTACAGAATGCAGGGATTTTGCTTGGATTAATGGGAGTATGCAAGTTTGGGGCAGAGTGTAATTGCTTGGACAATGAAGATGCCACAGATTAGGAGAGGGTGGACATCTGTCTTCTCTGCTATTCATCAAGCAGGGCTCATTTTCTTTCCAAAATAAATGATAAATCCTTTAAGTCTATCAGGTGGGTCAAACTATAACCTGCCTAGAATGTCATGTGTCTGGTCTTTGCCTGATTGTACCAGGAAGGTGCCCACACAAAATTCATAGTAAGCCATGTTAGGATGAAGTGTATTCATTGTCATAGTCACTATCATTTAACAGGCTTTAACAATGCCTTCCAGGACATGTTGTCAATGGCAGATACAGTGGAGCAGCCGGGTGTTAGATCAACAGATCTGGTGACTAGCCTTGTCTCTGCCATGGACCACCATGTGACCTTGGACAAAGGCTTAGGTGATGTTTTTCTTTTGGTAGAAATATTGTGAATGGGAAACATTCTGTCTGTTGGCTTGGTGCTGTCTGTGACTTGGGAGAGGCTGCTGTTGTGCCCTAGTAGGGCATCAGTGGTTAGCAGGATTTTATCTTGCACTCTATTCATGGACAGACTCAAGGCCAAACACTGACACAGTGACTGGGAGCTGGCAGATCTGGGTTCTACTCTGAGCTTGGTCAGTTAATCTCTTGCAACCTCAGCTTCCTCTTCTTTACATGTACGGAATTCGGATTTAGCTCTATTTATCTTCTCCCCTCCTCTCCCCTCCTCCTTTCCTTCCTCCCTCTTTTTCTTTGTCTTTCTTTCCCTCTCTTTTTCCCTCCCTCTTTGCTTCATTTCTTCCTAGTTGCCATATCCAATTTTCTAGAGTTACCTTATGCAGATGCCTAATATATGAAATAAAGATGGAGCTGTTCTGGTTGAAACCTGTGTGGGTCCCCAGTCTACCCCCTTGGCCCCATCTAAGTTTCCTCTGCAGACCCCTAAGACTGCTCAGAGCACAGCTGACCCCTCAGAGATGGCCCTGGCCTTTCCTAGAAGTCTCACCTCCTGCTCTTTCCTCCTGTCCTCTCCTCTTTCCCTAACACTGACCAACCTGCTATTGCCCAGGTGTGCCAAATCCTGTCGCTCTCATCTGCCTTTGCTCAAGCTATGCCCTCCTCCCGAGATGCTCTTGCCCTCATGTATGTCTGGAAAACTCCAGCCTATTACCTGCCTGCCCCATGAAGAATGATTCTCTTATCCATCTTGGTCCCTACAGGATTTTATTAACCAACTGGCAAAAGATAGCTGGGAGGGTGTTTTAGCTAGTGGGACATATTTCTTTCATCCTGGACAAACTGCAAATGCCTTACAGGCAGCTGATGGAACATTTACTCCAGGTCTTGGCGTTAACAGCACCCTCTGGGAGCTGTTCGCACAGCACAGGACCTGGTACACCTTGGAAGCCCAGCTATTCTGACGTCTGGGACACAGTAGATGCCTACTGCACATAGGTTCTGGTGGATGTAGGTGACCCCCAACCTAGGGCATGGCAGGATGGCATAAAGGAGGCACTCATGGAGCTCGGCCCACATTGGGAATCTGTTCAACACAGGCCCTGGCTCATTGGTCCTCGGTAAATGTTTGGACTTCCTTTTTATTTTTCATCCAAATTAGACTTTATTTATTTATTTTATTTCAGGGAGGGTCCAAATGTTTAGGTTACATTGTTTTTGTTTCTTAGATAAAGTCCAAGTTGGAGTGGAGTCCTTCACCGCGGGGGCATGGTGAACACCTCACATTGTACACATGAGGTGAGATCCCACCAATCACCCTCTTTCCTCTCCCCCTCGTTTTCCTCTCCCCCCACTAGAATATAGGTGTCTTTTTCTTTCATGTGGGTATGTCATTGTTTATATATTGGTTTCATATTAGTATAGAGTACATTGGATACTTTTTTCCCTATTCTCATGATGCTTTACTAAGAAAAATGTATTTCAAGTCCATTCAGGTTAATACAAAAGATGTAAAGTTGCCATCTTTTTTTAAATGGCTGAATTGTATTCCATGGTATACATATACCACAATTTGTTGATTCATTCCTGGGTTGATGGGCACTTGGGTTGATTCCGCATCTTGGCAATTATGAATTGAGCTGCAGTAAACATTCTAGTGCAAATGTCCTTGTGGTAAAAAGCTCTTTTTTCTTCTTAGATACTTAGTAATAGGATTTTGAGATCAAATAGAAGGTCCACTTTTCCTTCTTTGAGAATTCTCCATACTTCTTATCATAGATGTTGTATTAGTTTGCAATCGCACCAGGAATGCAGAAGTGTTCCCTTCTCTCCACATCCATGTCAGCATCTGCAGATTCAGAATTTTGTGATGTGGCCTATTCTCATTGGAGTTAGGTGATAGCTAAGCATGGTTTCGATTTGCATTTTTCTGATGATTAGGGATGATGAGCATTTTTTCATGTGTTTGTTTTGGCCATACTGAATGGAATTTCAATGGAATGGAAACCCAATTCTGGGAAAGCAACTGGGTTCTTTCCAGTCAGAATAACTGGTCTTTCCCCCTCACTCCCCCACTGGAGGAAAGAGCAAATGTCATCACCTCCTAAAGCCAGGAGCAAATAGGTCTTCAGGGTGGGGTTGGTGGGGAGGTCTCTAGGGTAGGGAGCAGATGCTGTTTCTTTATCGCCACCAGCATGTTCTCAAGCTATTACTCCTGTCACCCACTTGGCTTGGCCTCCATTTGGACTTTTTCTGATGAACACTAATATCTGTGCAAATTCTTGAGGCCGACTGCATCCCCAGCCCAGGATCTGCTGTGCTGGAGCTCCAGATGTGTGATACAGCAGGAAATACATTTTCAGTCCACTAAGTCATCACATTTTCTGACAAGGATTCTCAGGCGCGTGGAGCTCTCTGATGACTAATATCACCTTCACTCAGCAGAGGGCTTCAGAAACCATCCAAACCATCACCAGGCTGTCAGGTGTCAGCTCTTCCCCTGGCTTCACATTTTGAGAGGCCCTCTGAGGACCTTGGAGTTCTGAATCTGGCAAGGCAGCAGGAGGAAGAGGGCTAGCCCGTGGTCAGCAGTCTGGGGGCCCGTCCTGCTGTCCCTGGGTGCCTTGTGGGGATCTGTTAACCTCTCTGGACCTCAACTTCCCCACCTGTTCAATAGGACAGGGATGGATTTCTCAATCTCTAAGGGACTTTGCAGCCCTGAAACTCTAATTCTCTCACTTTTCTGCTATTAAGATCCCAGAAGGGCAGAATCCCATGAAATGTAAGAGAAGGGTCAGAATCCACGGGAAAAGTAACAGCAGTAGCTGTATTCAGAGGAATAATAATAATAACAGTTACTCCTTTCCATCAGCCGTCTCACCTATTTATAGTTCTGGAATCAGACAGACCAGGATTCAAAGTCCTCATTAGCTATGTGTCCTTAGGCAAGTTATTTAACCTCTCTGAGCTTCCATTTCCTCCTGTGAAACAAGCAGTTAAGCAGATAATAAGCCTTTAATGAGATGATATAAAGTACTTAGAGCACAGGTCTTAGAACACTGGAAACAACAATAAATGTTGCCTTTAAAAAAATCAATATTAATAATGATCCTTAAAACACTTCTTATGAGATAATGATTACTATCCTGATTTTACTGATGAGTGAAATAAAGAACAGAGAGGTTAAATAACTTGCCAGAAGGTGAGAGCCTGCATTTGTCCCCAGGGCTGTCTGACCCAAGTTCATGCACATGACCCCTGCACTGTTGCTCACTGAAAGATGTACCCCTCAACCCACTTGCTTTGTGCCCTTTGCTGAAAGCCAACCTCAGCCAGCCTCAGCCAGCCTGCACTGGCATGTCTGGAAATACAGGCGATCAGCTGAGAGCCAGTGAGCTGGGTGGGGTTGTGGGAAAGCTTTCAGCCTTTGGGGGTTCCAGATCCCTGAAAGGGTGGATGGACTGAGACTAAGGCATGGAAGTTTCTGGTCACTGCAATTTGGACTTGGGGAAGAAAAGTTGAGAAGAAAATGGATTGCAGTCTGTTACAGACCCAGTGGTTGCAAATCATTCTGAAAATTAGCTTTCTATGGGAAAATCTATATACTAATTAACTCCATGGCCTCTCTAACGAGTTTAAGCACAATAAGGCCTTGGAAAATATCGAGGCATTTTGCAGCTGCCTTAAATTCTACTTAGGGAGACATGCTCACAACTCATGAGGTTGTTTGAAAGGTCCCAGAATGAAAAGGGAATCTTCAATGATTCATTTCCAAGGGCAGAAGGTGGAGAGCTGTGACTTTGGTCTGTTGTGTAGGAAGCACAGAGAACTCCAGCCTTGATAGGACAGATGGGGTCCCTGCTTGGTGGCCTTGGTTGGTGCCTGAGTGTGGCCCACTACTTCTTGCCCCTCCACCTCTGAGTCCTCAGCATGAAGACGGAGAGGTCATTACCAGGTCTAGGCAGAGAGGGGCTTCCTGGGGCTGGGCCCACGTAAACCAAGGTGGGAGTCTCCTGGTACCTTGCTACTGTCCTGTGGGATAGTGCTGCCCAGGCCAGGGGAGGCGGCAGCCCATGTCTGTATGTGATGTGAGGAGATAGCCCAGCCAGCGGACTCCCTGGGCACCTTCTCCACTTTGCCCAAGAGATCCAGGCTGCCTCTCCTGGACGGCGCTCTCAGACTGTGGGCCTTTGCCCATCACTTCTTTGAGATTGCTGCTTATGCAAGAAGTAGGTCAACACAGCTCAGCATAGCACACCCATGTGCTCACTCCCAGGCACACATATGAATGGCCACATGTGTGTGCAGCCACTCACCTGTACACCCCTCACACATGTGTATATGCAGAGACACACACGTGCTCATACATCATCTCATTCACTGCTACCCACAGCACCGAGGCTGGGAATGCCACTCGCCGACACTCCACAGAAATTCAGAACACCAGCCCGCAGGTAATCCCAGGGAAGCCTCAGTGGGGCATAACCCTGGGGACAGGTGCTTGCTCCCCCTTTGGCTCCATCCCTTCCAGAGATGCACAGTAGTGCCACTCACTGCCACCTTTCCCAAAGAGAGAGCCCAGGCCTGGTTCTGAATAGAAACTCCTGCAGAGCCCGCTGTGGGCCCTGCATCCCTCTGAGTCTGGCCTGCCGCTGTCTGCTGGCCTTGGTGGCCAGCATAGGCTTTGTTCAGAACAGGCACTCAGGAGGCATCTCATGGCCAACACGCTCGCAAGCATGTTGTGTGGTCACTGTTATTGAGGAAGTGAAGGAGAGGGTGGGAGAGATGTGTGGGGCCACCGGCCACCAGGCCTGCAGACAGCAGAGGACGCCCGTGCCTCTCCTGTCCTTCTGGCTCTGCTATTTTCACCACGGTAATGGCTAGTTTTAAAAACGTGTTTAGCATGTGCCCAGACACCGTTATTTTCTTCCACTGTCTCACTCACTCCTGTTTCCTGATAAAGAGGCTGGGGCCCAAAGAGAAGTGATTGCCTGAGACCCCATCCTGGTAAGTCAAGGCCAAGGCCTGGGTGGAGCATGTCAGGTTCTGGTGTCTGCTCTTTATGCCAACTGCCTCCGTGAGGGTTCTGTATAGAAAGTCGGAGACCCCTGCTTCAGGGCAGAGGAAGAATATTTCACAAGTGAAAAAGAAGGATTCTGTGGATGGGTTCCCTTCTGACAGGGTATGAATAGTTAACAACCCCTGGGCTGGTTGTGGGGGAAATCTAGGTGATGTTGGGCATATGGGTAAACCAATTTCTGCCTTCCTGGGTCTTACATACAGCACTGGGTGTGGCCGACCACTTCAACCTTTCTGACCCTGTCATTTTCGGGCTTTTCTCCTGCCTCCCTGCCTGCCCCCTTCTGGGTCTACTTTTCTGGTTTGTCCTCTTCTTTCAGCCTCTTACCCATGGAGTGGCTGCAGTCCCAGCTCCTCCTTGAGTCTCTACCGACCCTCACTCACCTGTGATCACATCTAGACTTGTGGCTTTAAATACCACCTCGGGCTCGTAACTTCCAAATGGATAGCCCCATCTCGGAACTCCCCAGAACCCCACACTCACGTATCTAACTGTCCTAGCATCCCTCCCAGGTGTCTAAGGCATGCACACGTCCTTCTAGTTGCTCAGGACAAAAGGATGAGGGGACCTCCTGACCACCACTCTCCCCACATCCATTCCTCAGGAGGCCTCTATGTAATACTTTCCCAATACCTCCAGGACTGACTGCTTCTCACCGTGACTGCTGCCTGGAACACCCACCCCTGGATATCACCAGGGGCAGCCTGGCCTCACCGCCATCATCTCTCCCCGGTGGCTGCAATGGCATTCCTAACTGAAGGGGCCACTTCCCCCCATGCTCACGTTGTCTGTCACCCAACAGCCAGAGACAGCCTTTAAAATACGGCTCACATCGTAACTTTCCTGTGCTCAAAACCTTGCAATGGCTCTCCTGTTCCACGCAGTTAAGGCTGAAGTCTACAATGGCTGTGGGTTCCCGTGATCACCAGCTCTGCCAGGGATCAGTATCCCCTGTGACCTCTCAGACCACCTCTCTGGAGAACCTCAGCTAGACGGCCTCTGCACATCATACTTCATTGACTTGAACTTTCTTCTCCAGATATCACGGGGCCTACGTGCTTACCTCCATCACGTCACCTTCCAGGGAGGTTCCCCTCATCCACCGTACTTCAGCTGTCCCTCCCTCCACCTGTGACAAGCACTCCCAGTCCCCCTTACCATGCGCATGTGCGTGCTCCGCACCGATGACCTTCCAACTTGCTCTTTGTTTTATGTATTGATTATGTTTGTTGTTGTATTGTCCCTCGCCTCCACCTCATAGGAACAGAAGCCCATCTGTTTCTGTTTCTTGGCCATCCGGACGCTTATCCACAGTGGACATCAAAACCTATTCATTGAATGATGATCATTTCTTAACCTCTATGACCTTGGCTTCTTCATCTGTGAAAGTAGATCATTTTGAGGATTAAATAATGCATCTAAATATCCCACACTTGTGCTGGCACATGTAGGTTTTGGCCGGGTCCGCACCCTTTCTGCAGAGACCCCCCCACCCCTGCACATCCCTGCCTCTTTTCAGACCCTGCTGTGTTGCAGCTCCATTGGTTCCCTGTGCCAGAGGGGATGGGGTAGGGAGGGAGGAGGTATGTGAGACCTCCATGTCCCTCCCTTGGAGCTCCCCCTTGCCCACTGCAGGCCCAGTGGGAAGACTCCCCAGGGAGCATTTGTTTTCTGGGTCCTTCTGGCCATAAACAGAGCCTTCGACTGGGGTGTGGGGAAGCACACGTCCATGCCTGCCCCACAGATTCCCAGACAGAAAAAGCTTCAATGGTGGGAAAAGCAATAGAATGAAGAAACTTGCTTCGTAAATGGTGAAACATGATTGTAACAGTTAGTAAGGAAGAATTAGGAAAGAGCAATAATATATATATGGGAACGATTTGCTCTGATCAAAAAGCCTGCGACTACAGAGCTGCTGCTTCCTAACGAGGGTGTGTGCAGTGAAGATGTTTCTCTGTGAGGGCGCATTATTGTTTTAACATGGCAAGTTTACGTAAACTTTCTCCATCTAAATTGCAATGCACGCACACAAAACCAGGGGAATAGAAGTCATAGTTGTATTTGTTTTATGGCAGTATAAACGTTACTCTTTTTCCATTAAGACAGAAAGTAAAAACATAGGAAAACGATGCAAAACAAAGTACCTGGACTTAGTACAAGGAGTCACCCATGAACTTGAATTGGAGCCCTGAATGGTGACAAGCATGCCTGGCCCTTCCCGCCCTCTCTGTGAACGCACATGGCTTTGTCAGGGTGTGACTGTATCCTCACTTCATGGCTGAAATTCACAGCTTGTATTTCTCTCCCCTCCCCTCCTCTTTCCCTCACCTCCCCATTCTTTCATTCCCTCCTGTCTCTTTCTCTTCTCTTCTTTCACCCTTTCCATCTCTTCCTCTCTCTCTTTGTCCAAATATATTTGAACACATGCTACACTACCTTGTGCTTAGTGCTTGGGATACAAAGGAAATCAAAATAAGATCTTTGCTCTCAGAACTTTGGCCTTGTGGGAGAGACACGGCTGTGAACCAACCACTCTATCCTAGAGGAGACGTTTGTGTCAAGTTCTATGAGAACCCAGAGGAGTGCGGGTCTGGGACAGCTGCACAGAGGAGGGGACATCCTAGCTGGGGCTGGACGGATGAGTGCTTGAGGGGGATGTGAAGCTTTCTAGAAAGAAAGAAAAGCAGACACACAAGCATGGAGGTAAAGCTCATGCCTTTGGTTTTGTATATGTGGGGAGCAGGGAGTGAGCCTGACATTGGGCACATTGATGGGGACAGCCCTGCTCTGTGCCTTGGGAGGCTCTGGCCTGTCTGGGCTCTCCACGCTAGTTTCCCCATTACTTGAAATGAGGCCATTGACATAGAGGGAACACTCCTCTTGGAAGCCCTGATATGGGACTCAGGGCACCCGCCAGAACTAGACATGAGTGTGCTGGATTTTCCCCTCCACTGGAGTTTCTCCTCCCTTGGGGCCACTGTGCACCATGCTAGGTGCTCAGGACTTTTGGGCCATGTGAGAACACTGTCTGTGTCCCTTGTTATACAAAGTTTCACTTATTGGCCATCTCCTGAGAGCTGGGAGAATTCCACTGGTTTCATCAGGCACAGGCTGGACCATCCATGGGCTGTGGCTTCTATAGTGGAGGAGCCAGGCCATCTTGTTGGATCCTGATTCTCACTGGATCAAGACTTTGCTACCTCTTGGGTCCTGCTGCCAAGCCCAGGCTCTAGAAGGGCTCAGGACAAAGGCCAAGTTCCCTCAGAGGCTTCTGGAAGTGGGCCCCAGCCTTGCATGCTCCTGGCAGCCCCACCATAGTGAAGGGTCCTGCACAGCCCATCTCTCTTATCCTCAGGCCTGGCTCAGGGAGGTCCCTGCCAGGATGTTGAGTGGGAGGGGAGAGGGGACTTCCTCCTTTTCCGGCCAGCAAAGGCATGTGTGAACAGTGATGGTCATTGCAACAAGAGCAGAGGACTCTGGTGGGCTCTGTCTTGAGAGCTGGAAGAAGATTGAGTGGAGTTTGGCACTTGATAAGCACTGGTTGATGGCAGCTGTGAGTTCCAGGAGTTCAAGAGCATCTGTCTTTTTGCCGTTGCCCAGTACAGAGCCACACGCATGGTGGGTGCTTGGTCAAGTATGTGTCACGGATGAATGTGTGCATAATCGATTTAGTAGCCTTTCCTCCTCCTCCTCCAAGGAATCCCTGTTTTGGCTCAGGACCTCAATCTCAACCCAGTTTGCTTCTCTTACCCTGAGTGTGGCCCAGGCTCAGGGTGCATCCTCCTTTCCACCTCCTTGTCCACGGCCGATGTTAGACTCATGCCCAGAATGTCCCTCTGACCTACTTCCTATTGTAGGCAGCTGCACATTTGCTAAAATTTCTGATGCGATTTCCCAGATTTTTCCTTCCATGAGTGAAGAACATTGAGACCTCAGATGCCCCCTCCATGTCAGAGGGTCCAGTGGTCGGGGCAGGCTGGGGACCATGGGAAGCCTGAATGTATTCTGACATTGAGGAGGACCAGCTGTGGTATCAACACCGTCCTGATGTGTAGATGAAGCGACTTGCCCTGAGCCATGTAACCAGTAAGCAGCCACTGTCTAATGATGGCTCCAAAGTGGGGGCTGAGGATGTGGGAGTCAGTTGCCTTGGTTTGGATTCTGGCTCCCATACATCAGATCTCAGAGCCTCAATGTGCTCATCTGTCAAATGGATGTCATATTTCCTACCTCAGAGAATGGTTGGGTCGGTTCAATGAGTTAATAAACCTCCAATGCTTAGAAGGGGTTGGGGGTAGTGCTTGGTTGAATGTTGGCCATCCTACCGTTTGCTGTGCACCGCGCGGCCTGAGTCTAGAGCTGAGCTTTTAACTGGAGTATCGAATTGGACCCTCACAGCCATCTCAGGGGTCATACAGCTCAGAACACGGAGGTCTCAAAAGATGACGTAGATATCCCAAACTGGGAGCTTCTCCTGTGCTGTGGGAGCCCATCTTGTTATGGAATGCTTAACCCAGGCCTTTAATTTCCAGCCCCCTGAGAATCAACCCCCAGGGCACACAATGGGCAGAACAAAGGGCCAGCAGGAAAGGAAGCCTGGGGGCACCTGGGGCTGCTGTGGCTTGCAGGGGGCCCACCTGAGCTCTGCAGGTAGGCAGACCTGGCTGAAATTCTAGAGACAGGCCTGGAGCAGAGCCCCCGCCTGCCCCTCCCTGGCAGGAGCAGCAGCAGCAGCAACACTTCTTTTTTAAGTCAAATGTTGCCTGGAAGTCATTGCTTCAGCAATTACCTCTGAAACCCATTGTTTCCTCAGCCCCATTAACATGTCAGATCCTGGCAGCCGCTGACGGGGCAAACACCCCTCGGAGGGCTGCAATTCAATTTAAGGATCACCTCCCCTGCACAGACAGCCTTGGAGCCGGCCCATCTCCAGATTTCACCAAATCGAGGAGAGAGTCTCAGGGCGCAGTTTGATCATGCTGCTTCCTAAATTAAAAACAAAATTGTAAGTGTTAAACATCTTTAACAAGTCATTAAGCCCCAGCCATAATCCAGAAAAAGTCCCTTAATGAGTGATGACATATGTTGTGAGCGCAGTTATCTCCTAATGTTGGATGCTGAGATGGTGTGATGAAATGGCACAGTGCTCTGAAGGGATGGATCACCACTAATGGCAGGATAATTCGAGGCTGTTGGGCTGAGGACCCTGGAGAGACGGGAAGGCAGCCTGAAGCAGACGGCCAGTCTGTTCTGCCTGGACGGGGTGGTCGTGTGGATCTCAGAGTCCCTGCTCATCCCTGTCCTGGCCCTGGAGCCCTCTGTCCACACCTGGGGCTGCTATACTCCCCCCATCCCCCATCACAGCCTCAGCTCTGCTCTCAGCTCTGCCCCAGGATGGGGTCTAGAAGAATCAGCCCCAAGGCTGTGGGGCCTCCCGAGTGCCCCCTGTGTCCTAGCTCAAGTTAGTGGGCTCCTGACCAAGTCAGACGTTTTCTTTCAGTCCTATCACAGGGCCTGTCTTACTTGTCCCTGCTGGCCTCGCTGAACCCTCCCCATCCCTCCCTCCAGCCTCAGAACCCTCCCTTGCATCCTGTCCACATGTTGAGGCCCCCACCTGCAGCCCAAGCTTCCATCCACTTCATGTGCCAGAGTTCTGTGACTCGGTACTCTGGCCCTGAAGGGCCACCGCTGGACAACTGTCTGATGTTTCTTTACCCATGTTAGAGTTCCAGACACACAAAGAGACTACCTGTCCCTCACCCTCAACTCCCAGTTCTCAGGAGAGAGAACAGGATTGGCCAAGCTTGGGCCATCAGGTCTGTCACCCCCCACAGAGTGATGAGAGGCCCCCAGAGAAAAGGGCTTACTGTTTCCTACCTGGACTGTAACTTCAGCCCCACACATTCCACCCTCCTCTGGCAACCTCCTCTTTGCAGGGTCTGGCTTCCGTACTGCTCTTTCCCTGAATGCTTATGATCACAGCTGCCATGGGATGCCCTCCTCAGCTAAACTCCTTGAGACGGAGAATCAGGAGCAGTCCTGAGAAAAAGTGCCCTGGGGGAAACCAGTAAGGAAACGGGAGAAGCAGGCAAGGAGGAAGGGGAAGCCATGGAGTGTGGGATTTCAGGCCACAGAGGGGAACTTCAGTCTGATCCCACACGGAGCCCTGGAGTGGAGGTTCCGCTGCAGAGTCCTGCCTACCCTGGGTAAGCTGAAGGGCTGAGCATTAGAAGCAAAGTGTCCCCTCCCCACAGCACCTCATTCATTCATCCACATACTTATTCAACATATGTTAACTGTCACATTCTGTTATTTATTGTTTACTACCTTCCAAATGATCATGCTGGGCACTTTATGTACTTTAATGCATTGAAAACACAACCAACCAGTGGAACAGTTACTACTATTAGTTTCATTCTAGAAGATGGGGAAACTGAGGCACAGAGAGGTTCAGAAAGTGATTTGTCCAAGGTCATGCTACCATAAAGAGGTACAGTAAGGATGTGATCTCAGACCTCAGAGCCAGGGGGCTGCTGAGGCTAAGAGAAGAGGTATAGAGGATATACATGTATGTATACACACATATACAAACACGTATGATCCCCCCAGGCCTAGCTGGTATAATGTACTGGTCCCCAAACCCAGATCATATAAATTTTGATGGCAAACAAAACAATTGGAATCCTGGTACCATAGAATTTCAGGGTTGGGAGAAGGCTGAGAAATCTCTTAGCTAACTCTTGCATTTAAGAGATGAGCAAAAGAGGCCAAGGACTTGTCCAAAGTCTCCCAGAGAGTGAGTGGACAAGATGTCCCAACTCAGGCTTGCACAAGACACTGTAGGAGCATGTCCTCCTGCTCCACTGTGGTGCCCCCACTGTGGTCGCCCCGCTCCACTGTGGTCCGCCTGCTCCACTGTGGTCCTCCTGCTTCACTGTGGTCCCCCTGCTCCCTGTGATCCCCCTGTTCTGCTGTGGTCCCCCCGCTCCACTGTGGTCCTCCTGCTTCACTGTGGTCCTACTGCTCCACTGTGGTCCCCCCACTGTGGTCCCCCCGCTCCACTGTGGTCCTACTGCTCCACTGTGGTCCTCCTGCTCTACTGTGGTCCTCCTGCTCCACTGTGGTCCCCCTGCTCCCTCTGGTCCCCCTGTTCTGCTGTGGTCCCCCCACTCCACTGTGGTTCTCCTTCTCCACTGTGGTCCTCCTGCTCCACTGAGGTCCCCCTGCTCCCTGTGGTCCCCCTGTTCCACTGTGGTCCCCCCACTCCACTGTGATCCTCCCACTGCACTGTGGTCCTCCTGCTCCACTGTGGTCCCCCTGCTCCCTGTGGTCCTCTCGCTCCACTGTGGTCCTCCCGCTCCACTGTGGTCCTCCTGCTCCACTGTGGTCCCCCCACTGTGGTCCCCTCACTCCACTGTGGTCTGCCTGCTCCACTGTGGTCCCCTTGCTTCACTGTGGTCTTCCTGCCCCACTGTGGTCGTCCTGGGACACTATGGTCCTACTGCTCCACTGTGGTCCTCCTGCTCCACTGTGGTCCCCCTGCTCCCTGTGGTCCCCCTGTTCCCCTGTGGTCCCCCCGCTCCACTGTGGTCCTCCCGCTGCTATGCGGTCCCCCCACTGTGGTCCTCCAGCTCCACTGTGGTCCCCCAACTGTGGTCCCCCCGGTCCACTGTGGTCCTCCTGGGACACTATGGT